>JARHVA010000843.1:2842500-2907500 GCA_037957365.1 Torreya grandis
ATATTTTGGTGTATTAGCAATTGGGTCTAACACATATCCAAAGTGTACTTTATTATATGATTCCAAAAAAATTTAGGGGGTTGTTTTATTTGGTATCAGAGTAGTGTTCTACTCTAGGGAACTCTAGAAATTAGTATTTTTCCTTTAACTAGATGCAATCTTCTATGTTATCACTTGTGATTTCTCAAGATGGTTAGAATGAGATCAAGCAGAGGTAAACTCCATGAAAATCATTTTAATGTTAATGCTACTATGGGTAGGAGTCAAGGATGTGTAAGAGGTCATCAAGGTTGCATTCCTATTCACAATCTAGATGAATTGATAGTTGTTATATTAATTTCTATTGATCCAAAGTTACTTAGTTAGTATTTGTTTTTAGTTTATTATATTTTGTTAATGGGATTGTTGGTTCACAAGAATTTTAGTTTCATAACCACCTCAAGTGAAAATCTTGTAAAGCTTTTCACCTTGTAAAAAAATTAATCCTAAAATAATATTTTATCAATTTTGTGTGTAAACCTATTTGCAATGTAATTTTTGTGTTATTATTTGCTACTCCTTGGGCCATCAATGGTATCAGAGCATGGTTATTCACAAGGAATGAAGATTGATGAAATTTGAAGACCTGGTTTGGAATCTATATACATAATTTATATATTAGCCATGATTTCCATGAGGACTGAAGAGAAGCATAGTCAAGACATCCTCCATTTGGGAATTTGAAGAGTTTCAGTATAGCATAGGTTTGAAATTTAATTTATTTAATAAGAAGATAGTTATATAGCCAAAAATATGTAGTCATAAGAATTCCATTTGAATTTATTTTAGTCAAAAATTATTCTTCTACAAACTCTAGATCTATGATGATCCCTGTAGTGTGATGAATCAGTTGATGGTATGTCCTAGCAATCTAAAGAGGAGTTAAAAAAATTGTAGACCTTGGTAATTTCAAGACAAAGGGAAGTAAAGAGACTACAATTTGATTCACCTATTTTGTGTAAAATTTTATGGGCATTTGATAGAGTTTCATAGAAAATAAATGAATTTTACTTTTTTTCATCATAAATTACATTTGGGTTAGTGAAAAATGTCACACTTCAACACCAAACTACTTTTATCAAGCATTCTACCAGGCGTTTCTTGGTTCTTCAAATAGTTTTGAAATTAAAATGAATGATGAGATTGGTTTCATGGAATAATTCAATCCATTAAGTCTCCACAATGTAGACTTAATTGATTAAATGGAAGAAATTACCTTAAAGGATAGCATACTAGTCCTTAAAGGTGGTGATATTCAATGCAAACCTGTAAGGCAAAGTGGTATTACAGTAAGCATTTGTGAATTAGGTTTTCTTAAAAATTTATTCTCTTTTCTTTGATGTGTGGGGCCCTCCATAATATTATTTTTTAGGAAAATTAATAATAATAATAATAAAGGGAATATGTAAGAAAAAAAACACAATAGTGAAAAATAGAGGAGGAAATTTTTTCACATACATAATATATTTTATTATTCACCACTATCACTTAAAAGAATATAATGAATGTCTTCTTAGTTTAACACAATGCAAAGTTGATGACAAGTGGCTCTTTAAATTTTGTTAAGTCACTTGAAACAAAAGAGATTAGGGTTCAAAACTGATTAGTTAAAATTATTTTTTTTTGACATCTTTTTGTAATGGAGTAATAAGGATCAAATCGATGATACAAGGGTATATTTTTTATTTTTTGACAATTTTTTCCATCACTCTTTTCATGCAAAGGTGGTCATGTGACCAGGTGATCTTCATGGGTTTTGACATTACAAACACATTGGATTGGTCAAATTTCTATTTTGGAGCCTTGTTATGTGATTTTTATGCTAAATGTATTGAATATAATGTTATACAAGTGCATTATCAATGGAATCTGACACCATATCTTTGCAAAATTTCTTCAAATGCATTGTATACACCAAACTAAGATTGTAATGACTTGTACCACTTCTTGTTTTGTTAGTTAAGATGGTGTAACATTTCAATGTTTATAAGTATGTAAGGATTTAACAGGCTAAATAGATCCAATTAGAGGTTGGAGGATCCATGGAGGTTAGAGGAAATTTTTCCTTCTCCAGTTCACTATTCGCTCAGAGTATGGGTTCACTACTAGGATAGCAATTTTTAGCTTGTGTACTTTGATTTAATATATATCTTGTTTCTATGATCTTTGATGTGGAACATATCAATGATTTGTACTTGGTTTATTTACTGCACATCTTCTCACCTCTCACCTAATAGGGGGAGAAGATATTGTATATTGGCTTTTGATCAATCATCAGTGGTTGTGGTATGAGTTAGCATTGAGTTTCTAGCATTGTTAGTGCTAAGGAAAGGCCTATGAGAGATGTTGACTATTGTTGGGCATCAATTTGAGATGTGTCATAAATATTATAGGAGGTAATCACTTGTTGCATAGATTCTATATGAGGATCGATGTAGTTGGATAGATCATGATCTTATTCTACTTTAATGTGGGGATGATTAGGGTGTTGATCGGTCTAGGATGCACAGTGTACTAGTTGTAGTTGCGATAGAGTCTACTTGGATGACTCACAGTTCTTTGCTTTAGTATTTTTATTCTTCCTTTGGATCAAGGGGAAGTTTATTAGATTAATTTCTATTGATCCAAAGTTAGTTAGTATTTTACTTTGTTAGTATTTATTTTTAGTTTATTATATTTTTTTAGTGGGATTGTTGGTTCACAAGAATGTTAGTTTCGTAACCACCTCATGTGAAAATCTTATAAAACTTTTAACCTTGTAAAAAATTAATCCCAAAATAATATTTTATCAATTTTTTATGTAAACCTATTTACAATGTAATTTTTGTGTTATTGTTTGCTATTCCTTAGGCCATCACTAGTGAATAATGTAAATAGTAATACCGAGGTACCCCATGTGGAAGCAGTCGATGGGATTCCAACCAATAAACATGAAGAATTCCTTAGTGGGATCTTAACAACCCTTAACACCTTGTAAGGTAAGATTGATAATCAAGAACAAATATTGAATAATCTTGAAGGGATATCCTAAGAGGAAGTACTCAAGCTAGAAATGGGTCAAGTAGAAGGACCTATAAGTCAAGAACTTCCTTTGACCACCATTGACCTAATCATCAAGGAGATGAAAAATTTTCCCCCACCTACCTTTTTATGTGTATAATTAGGTTATGTAGTTGATTCTTGGTTGGTACAATTGTAAAATTACTTCAATTTGCATAATATGCCTTCCAATGTGAAATCTAGAGTAGCAGCTTTTTAGCTAGTACGACCTGTCGCATTATGGTGGAACCACCTTTACATCATTAAAGGGTCACAACCTTTAAATCTATCTTGGATTATTTTTTAGACTCAATTCCACGAGAGGTACTTGAATGTAAACTATAAAGAGAATAAAATCACTAATTTTTAGCTTTTAAAATAAGATAACATGTCTTTTACATAATATGAAAATAAAATCCTAAACTTATTACATCATGTGAACTATATGCATGATGAGGAAAATAAAACCATAAAATTCAAGCTGGGGCTTAAGGATATTATGATGCATGATGTTAACATGACCAATCCAAAAGCATTTTTTCTAATCATAAAATCAATTTATAGGGTTAAACATAAAGATAAGTCTTGCCAAAGGGCAAGACAAGAATTCAAGTCTAACAGGTAGCAGTCTAAGGCCAAGAACCTTTCTCCTGTAAATAAGAATTTTAGAAATTTTGATTTTAAATAAATATTTTTAGGAGTCAAGAATAATTACAAGTTTTCAAATTGGAATATAAATTACAATCCCCATGGACCTTCCAAATTTGGTTCTTATAAGAAGGAACAACATCAAAATAACTCATGTGGACCTGCCATAAGTACTAACACTATTCTTGTAGCATCTTCTAAGCCTATTATGTGTTAGGAATGTGGTGACAACCACTATAAAAAGGAATATCTTAAGCTTAAATTAGTCCAAATAGAAAACCATAGAGAGTATGTTGTTGTTGATAATCATAAACCTAACTTACAGGCCATTCTTATTGAGACCCAAGGTATAATTAATGGTTTTACTTTAACTATTTTGATTGATTCTAGTAAAATAAACTATTTTATTTCTCTTTTTGATGTTAAACAATGTATCATTAAACCCATATTGATAAGAAAGGTTAGGAAGTGGAATTCATTAATAGCAAGAAAATTTCCATTCTTGATGCTTGGAACAAACAGAGTTAGATCTTGGTGTTTTTAAGACCAAGGTAAATTTTTTTATCATGCCTTTAGGGTCATATGATCTCATCCTTGGGATGGATTGGATTCATGAACATCAAGCCACACTTGATTGTGTGGGTAAAAGAGTGTGTTTCACCAATGACCTTAGCAAATTATAGAGTTACAAGGCATACAAGATTCCATAAGACGTAAAAAACTTTCATCCCTATAGCTAAAAAGAGCAGTTAGAAAAGGCTACCATCTCTATGCAATCCAACTACAAGAAATTTATAATGAGAAAGAGATGGAACTTTTATATTTTCCTATACTAAGGGAGTTTATGGATGCCTTTCCTAAAAAGCTGCCTGAGTTGCCACCTAAGTGGTAATTTGATTTTTCTATGGATATCATACCTAGATCTACCCCTGTATCTAAGGAAAATTACTACATGAATGTGACTAATATACAAGAGTTAAAAGTTTAGTTGAAAGAAATTTTAGATAGTAAAAGCATATAACCAAGTGTGTCTTCTTGGGGTGCTCTGGTAGTCTTTGTAAAAATGAAGGTTGGTACTCTAAGGCTTTGTATTGATTATCGCATGTTGAATAAGGTAATAATCAAAAATCACTATCCTTTGACAAGAATTGATTATTTATTTGACCAAATGAAGGGTGTTGTAGTCTTTTCCAAGATATAGTTAAGGTCTATTTACCACCAGATATGCATCAAGGAAGATGACATTCATAAATCTACCTTTAAGACCTGATATAAACACTATGAATTTACGATTCTAAATTTTGACTTGACAAATATATCGGTAACCTTAATGAACCTTATGAACAACATATTTAGAGATTACTTGGATAAGTTTTTGCTAGTTTTTATTGATGATATTCTAGTTTATTTTAAAGATGAAGTTGATCATGACCAACACCATCATCTAGTCTTGTGAAGACTAAGACAACATAAGATTTATGGAAAATTATTCAAATGTGCATTTTATGAATCTGAAATTCATTATTTAAGACACATTATTTTCAAAGAAGGAATTTATGTTGACTCTACCAAAATCAAATCTATTCAAGATTGGTCTACTCCTTATAATGTACATGAATTACAAATCTTTATGGGGTTGGCTGGTTATTACTGGTGTTTTTTTGAAAATTTTTCTAGTGTGACATATCCTATCACTTCCTTACAATACAAAGGAAAAAAGTTTGTATGGACTCCTTAGTGTGAATAAGCTTTTGTTAATTTGAATGGGTTGCTTACTATAGCTCTTATTTTGATCATACCAAACCCAAATGGCAACATTAAATTTTGGATTGATGCTTCCAAAGAAGGTTGTGGAGGTATCTTGACTCAAGATGGCAAGGTTGTGGCCTATGAAACATGAAGGTTAACAGATCATGAAAAGAACTATCCTATGGATGAAGTGGAACTTGTTTCTATTGTGCATGCACTTAAGAAATGGAAACACTTTCTATTGGGAAAGCCTTTCCAAGTAAAATATGATCATAGAAGTCTTGAGTATTTATTTTCTCAAGAAGATCTAAATGCACACCAGTGCAGGTGGCTAGAATTTTTGACCAATTTTGACATGAATATCTCATATGTCAAAGGCAAGGAGAACCATATGGTTGATGCACTCATCATATGCATGTATTTTTTTGCCTTATCAGTATTAAAAGTAAATTTTGGAATTGCTATTTTGGAATAATATCTTACTAATGTATTCTATCATGAAGTAAGTGGAAGTTTGGTTGACGATGTAGTAACAAAAATATTTGCTAAATTTTTTGTTATAACAGATGGTCTGATTAGGAATAAAGGTAGAATTTATGTCCCTAGAATAGGTGAATTGATAAATTATTCACTTAATAAAGTGCATACATCACTTTATTATGCTCATCCAAGTGTTACAAAAATGATGTGTGAGCTGAAAAATCTCTATTTTTGGCTTAGGATGAAGCATGATGTTACTAAATTTATAGTGAAATACTTTGAATGCCAATAAGTTAACTCTAAGAATTTACATATAGGATGATTTTTTTACCCTCATGACATTCCTAATGATAAGTGGGTTTTAGTCTCACTTAATTTTATTTTGGGGCTAACAAAATCATGTAGCAAGCATGACACAATCCTGGTAGTGATTGATAAAGCAACTAAAGGTGGCCACTTTATTACTAGAAATTTGATAGATGATGCACTATATTTATAGAATATTTTATGAAAGAAGTGGTAAGACTTCATGGGATACCTGAGGTAATCATATTAGATCAAGTTAAAGTATTTACTTCAAGGTTTTGGCATACTTTAACTACAGCTTTCAGAACAAAGCTAAATTTTAGCTCTTCATATCATATATAAACAAATGGACAAATGGAATGGCTCAACCAAGTGGTTGAAGACATGTTACATGTATGTAATGGATCAACAAACAAAATGAGATGATTATCCTCATCTGGTTGAGTTTTCATATAATAATTCCTACCGTTCAGCTATTAAGATGTCTCCTTTTGAAGCCTTATATGTATGTAAGTGCAAAACACCTATTGGTTAGGATAGCTTAGAAAATAGGGTAGTTAATGGACCTAATTTACTATTAGAATATGATAGATAGATGAAAATAATAAGGTATAATTTGAAGGTAGCCTCTGATAGATATAAAATCTATGTGGATCTTAAGATAACATTGTGAGAATTCAGCATAAGGGACGAAGTTTTTCTGTGTATTAGACTACAGAAAAGTTCTATTAAATCTAGCAAGGCTTCCAATTTGGTACCATGATTTATCGAGCCTTTGACATAGTAGAAAAGATCAATCCTATTTCTTACCAATTGGCACTTACTCCTTCTCTTTCAAGGATTCATGATGTTTTTCATGTTGTATTATTGAGAAAGTATATACCTGATCCATCTCATGTTTAAGATTGGACTCATTTGCAAGTCATAAAAGAGGAAGAGATCTAGTTGAAACTAGTGAGAATCCTAGACCATCACAGTATTAAGATTCAAAATAGGGAGATACAATAGGTTTTGGTTTAATGGGATCCTATTAGTAAAAGAATCACCACTTGGGAGGATGCTCATGTTTTCAAACAACATTATGCATGGATTTTTTTATTAAGTCACTAGGATGACTCCTTTACATTGGGGGAAGATGTCATGATCCCACATTTTCATATATATTTTTTTGTTATTAATTTATCACTTTGATCCTAAACTAGTTTAGATGTTATTTAATTGGATTATATGGTACTTGCTATAGCAGTGTTGGCTACATACTTATTCTATGATTAATTATGTTAAGGGCCTATTATTATTCTAATGTTGATGATTTTACAATCTATATTGATTTTTGATTTATGACATAATGCATTTATGTCATTGTGATGACTACATGTTGTCTATGAGATAAGCAAGAGGTGGAGGTTATAATCCTAGAACAATGTTTCTGAGTGCATCTATAGGAATGATAGGTATACTATTGTTTGATTTTCTTTTGGATAATTTGATTTGGTCGTTATAGTCTATTATATGTTATTGACTAAGGTCCTTATGTTTGTTTTGACTGATGTACTTTACCAATTTCATTATGAATTTTTATTTTTTGATACTATTCATTATTTTTGGTTATCTATTATTGAATGCCACCTTTTCCCATACTCATAATTTCATTTTTTATTTACAAGGTTTTCAAATATTATTTAATCTCTTTTAGTCCTTATAAACTCATTAATTAAACCTATCTAATCTACCTAGAACTAATACTTGGGAACCATTGTTATCCCCATGATATCCTAACCCCCCCTTCAACCTAACATTATTATCTAAGGTTTATGACACTTTGTTTAGACAACTATATAGTTGTGGTTCGAATTAAACATAGTTTAAAATCTTGATATTATTAACACATCAACTTAGGTCGATGGTCTAAGTGGAAAATAATTAAACCCTGTTTAATAAGTTAGGTGGAAAGGGTTACAATGATATCCATTTAGTTATGGTAATTGTTGATTAGTTTCGCTAATTTATTCTCCTATTGGCTGAGGTGTCATTACTTAGTGAGCCTTCCAAACTTGCCATAATGAGAAAGTTGGCAAGATTTCCTTGGGATACATCAAGTTTCACTCACCTCAAGGGAATTGAATTCAAGTTGATTGGGTGTGGGGAAAGGAATCGGGAAGGTGGATGGCAGGTAGAATGTTAGGAATATGGGGATTTCTAGATGCAAATAGTGAACTGGTTTGCCTAGTTTTAATGGTGAGCTAGTTAGTTGGGAAATGTATGGTAATCTTGGGCAAGTCTCTGATCTTTCATTTCTTCTAGATTTCCCTATGTGTTTTCCAAGTAAGTCTATATTTGAGTTTTTTTGGTTGGTTTATCTTACTGGGTTATTATATTGATAAAAACTAGATGTTGCACATGCAGTCGAAATTCCTTAGACTTTTGAGTGCATGCACAGTCTTATTATAATGATATAACAATATGTTTATCACATATAAACTTGAAATAAATAATATAGATATCATTGAAATCCATTTCTTATAATTATACAGTCATGTCATTATGATTTTTGGATTAGGATAAGTCTATGTATGTTGTCTGGTTTGAATATCTTTCTCACAATCGATACTTTACCATTTTAGATTGGGTTCTCATGCGTGACTGTGTTTTCGTATATCATGGTATGATGTAAAGACTGGTGGATCCCATGTTTATAAATATTTAAACTATGTATTCTTTTCTTTTAAATATTGTGTTTATATAATATATAGTCTAATGGGTTATCGGGTACATTTATGCATGAGTGTCTGGGTTTATATATGGATAAGATGAAACTTGGGATTGAAGGAATCGATTGTGTGTTTTGGATGATTTTGTTTCTTGAAACCAACTATGTTATTTTTGGATAATGGTTATATTTACTCCTTGAGTGCATTTGATAAATCCAACTTAGTATTTATAGACCTTAGTTGTGTTGTTAAATCATTCTCACATCCTTGTCATTCAACTATGGATATATAGGTTTCTCTGGGTGATATTTATCTAGGTGGTGAATATTTTTTTATTAAGGGACTATGATATTTTGTTTAGTATATGGAAGAAAATATTAACATTGTTTTATTTTATCTCTAGGGTTATTCTTTGTGGATTCTTTGTGGATTCTTGGTTATTCTTTTTGAACTATGATGTTCAGACCTAGTCTCTTTTATGACTTTAGACCATTTGAATCATTATTGGAATTCATTTGATGATAATTATGTTATTAAGGTTTTTAAGGACACACACACACACACACACACACACACACACACACACACACACACACACACACACACACACACACACACACATCAGCAAAATGTTTATATTCCCTGTAATTTTAGGTGATGGTGATTTAGTTAGTTATGTTTAAATTTCTTTATCTAACTATTCAGGATATATATCTATGGTTGTGTGTTTAGTGTGACTAAACTGCTCACTTGAACTTTTGATTTTTCCATCCTAGTGTATTTATCAGTCAAAACTTGATTAGATTTCACTTAAGTAATTTTTATTCATTGTTAACTCATCTTGTTGATGGTTTGTTTCATAATCTAGTCTTTATGATTTTAATTAATTATGTTGAACTTAAAAGGTTTTACCATTTTATAATTATATGTGATTGTTAATACTTCACTTGGACATTTTAAGTTGGTTGAGTCAAATTTGATTGTGATAGTTTATTATTTATATTATGATTAAATTAACATGTATTTCTAGTTATGTCATTTTGAATTGTTTTTCATCTCTTCTTGGAATGTGTATAAATTCATTCCTAAACTAGATCAAAATAGTTATATGTATACATTGAGGGTTTGGATGTTTAAAGATCAATAAAGATATTAGATGATGTCCAAGTAGGATGAACTTAGAATATATACAATGGATTAAGATTTAATTCATTCTATATCATTCAACAGTTTGAGTTAACCATCCTCACCCTTAATCTATACTTTGATAGTTTGAGTATTCTTGTCTCACCTTGGAATGAATGGATGTTGTCACATGTGTCTTTTGTGGTCGTAGCCTTATCTAGATTTTCATTTACCTAGAATACATTACCTATTCCTAATTACCGTAACCACAATCTTATTGATAGTTGGGGTGCTAAGGGCCACCAATGGGGGGCTCATAGGGCTAGTGGGGTGGGCATGTCCTAATCAGCTACTTCATGTTTAACTCTTGTTTCAAGACTTCATATGGAAGATGGTAAAAAATGTATTTATTGATTTGATTATAGATTAGTATAGATTATTAATGTTGATTTTGGTTATCATATTGACATTGTTGGCTACTAACAAACATTGTGGATAAATGTTGGAAATAAATTATTGAGAGGATAAAATAAATTTGGGGTTGAAGTTTTTTTATACAAGTACTATGAATTGTGTGGTTTAACCTTATTCCTTATGATCATAGTAAATAAGAATTTATTGATTTTGATACAAATTTATATGAACTAAAAGTGGGTATATATAATATTTGTTCATTGATATACTAGTTTTCATAGTTTTAATATTTTGGTAAAAAAATGATTTGGTCCTGTGACAAATCTATTTTTATATAAAATAGACCCATTTAAAAGTTAAACAGATATGCATTATGTTATTATGAGGATTAATGTTTATTTTAGATTATTGGTTTATAAAAATATAAACAAGTCTATGGTTACATATAGCTATTTCAAAATTGTGTATTTCAAAATGATTAAATATGGATGGAGCGTGATAGAAGTTAATGATTTTTATTGAATTGCATATGCATTAGTACTTTACATAGTTACTTGGATTTAAAATGAAGAAAGTGGTATAGTATTTACCTTAGTTGTATTATTAATGAGATAGATGGTTACTTTCATTTATAATTACATAGCTATGTTGGAACATCTAACCCTTGTAGCAATGCATAAGTTTGCTAAGCTAGACTATGAGAAAAATGAAATAAATGCTTCCTTCTATCATGCACTTTAGACCTATTGGTTGCATGCAAGGTATGTTCTAATTATAAAATATCATTTCTCCAATTTATGTATGATTATAAAATCTGATAGTAATTCATAAACAATTATGGAAAATGAAAAAGGAACTAATATTATTTAAATTCAATGAATGATCATGCATAATGCCTTTCTTATTTACTTAATTAAAACAATACATTTTATGAAACTATGATGAAGCCCAAAAATGATAATTAGTTATCATATCATCTTACATAGTAAAAAAGTTATGCCTATGCTTATCCCCCTTGAGTTAAACTTTCTTGATGGATTATCTATGTTTCCAACAAAAAGTTTTATAAGAATTTTTTTAGTAGAGCCTTTTATTTGGGTTCCACTCATCTTAGAACTTGAATAAACGTGCTTGGATTATTGCTTTGGCTACCAATAGTGAAACTCAAAAAATATCTTTATGATGAAACTTTTATTTGGGTTCCACTCATCTTAACACTTGAATGAACTATGTTGCTTATGTTTCTTGAATTTTGCTTGATGTTTTTGATTAGATGGAAGTGAATTTTTAACTATAATCATACTTCTTGTGACCCTACTCCTCCTTATGATTACACATTGGCTCACGTGTAGACTATTGACCCTATTAATCCTACTTTGAGACATATACCACATACTTGGACCTCTCATGCATCATATTCTTACCCTCCATACATCCCTAGTCCATATTTTCCCTTTTACACCTAAGACAGACCTTTTAGAGACCCCCAGGGCCTTTTACGAGCCTATTAACCAGACTAGGCTCTTGTTTGACCTAGGCCATGACTTTTGTGAAGGAAAACCATGGAATAGATTGCATGTTTCCTTCACAAAATCCATGGCCTAGGTTGTGGCTTGGTTAGAATGCATGCAAAAGTACCAAAATGAACTCAAATAATAAAAAATGGCTAGTTTTTGCTCTTATGATAGATTGGGGTTGGGATATATGCCTAATTCTCATTCATCTGAGCCTCTCTCTTGATCATTATCTTGATTTGATCTTCCCACTTGATTAGATCATTGGAATTTTTGCTACCTCCTTGAATCTCTCTTGATTTTTACTTGTCACAATAACTTTCTTTATGATTGGGGATGCCCTATGTCAATGTAGCTTCCATTGGTGATTCTCATTTATATTGATAGTGTTACTGAATATTTTGGGTTGCTCCTTGCTCCCTCAAGACTCCATTACACCTTTTTTTTTTCCCTTTCATTTGCTCTTCCATAGATTGGTGGCTTCTCTTTCAACTCTTCCTTTGATTTTGGCTCTTGGTCTGGACTTAGCTTATACATAGCCTAATCTTCTTCATCTCTTGCCTCTTATCTTGGATAATCAATTGGTATAAAGTATGTACATCTCTTTGAGTTGGATATGAAGGCACTTTTCTTCATAAATTGAAATTCTTTATTTATTTGTAGTAGTATATATGTTAGGGTTTGATTTATTTTAGTGAGTTAGTTGTTTTGTGCATTCTTTAGAATAGTTTTTAAGTTTATGCATTCATATATTATTACAAGATATCTTCATTGCTTGAAATATTTACCATTACATGTTATGTTTGGATTAGAAACATTTTTATTTCATAATAGGACTCTACATGCTCAAAATGAACTATATAACTTGATTAAACAATCTCTCTCTTGCTAAAACTAGAACATTGCATTATTAGAAAACAATAGTGTTGCTTTGAAAGGATAAATCAAATCTAGAATAGGCATTCTCTTGAACCCTTGTTTGAAAACATATTTGTTTCTCATAACATCTTTCATTTAGCCTCAAAGTTCCTTAGATGCTAGATTTGCATTTCATTGGTTATCTCATTTCATTCAGTATTATTATTTTCAAATTATTTATGCAACCAATAATATATTTTTAACCACTTGATTTATTATGGTTGGACCTAATATAGTAACTTGCATACTTTGTATGCATGTTCATGTTATCCCAAACCTAGTTTGAAAGTATATCTATAGCTTGGTATAAGCTGGAAAACTAGATAGCCACTATAGATCTCTTATAGCCCATAAAACCCTTGAGCCTTCTAGCCTCTTAGTGGTTTGCTTTAGCACCCTTCTAAACACTAGTGGTTCCATTCAAATTCTAGAAGATACATTTTTTCATACCTAGTGGGACCTCACATATAGTCTTACACTAGTTTTATCCCATTTATAACTCTCCTAGCCAACTTCCCTCTTTATTTGTTAGGCTTTACTTTTAGCTGTGTTTTGGCTCTCACCTTGGTTATTTTCTCTTGCTTTAGTTTTGTGTCATCCTACCTATTGTTTCTTTATATATTTTCCTTTTCTATTATCTCTCATGTTGATCTTGCTTCATTGCATTCATGGCCGGTCTTCCACCCTTGGGATGCTAATCCCATTGGATTCAAGGTCTTATCTCTGAGCTCACTCATAAGCAAGCTATAGTTTCAATGGAACATCATAGACACCATAAGATCTAGGAGGTTCCCTTGACCTAGAATGGTAGTCCACACCCTCTCACATTTGAAATGGGATAGGATTGGTAGGACTATAACCAATGGACTCAATCTCCTTTCCACTAGTCTGAGCTTTATTTATCTGAGGATGTTTCATCTCAGCCTCATGTCATATCCCATTCACTTTTTTGAGGTGATGAGGATCCCCTTGACCATTTGAGACTTACTTAGCTACAGGTGATCATTACCTATTATCATAGATGCCTTTAGGTTAATAAAGTGCATCTTTATCCCTTTAGGAGTGGATGGTGCGCTTCCTCTAGAGATAAAGATTGCATCTAGTCTAGTTTGAGTGCCTCGAATAATTATCATATGAGTCCCCCACCTCTTTCTTAGTAGGAGAATCTACAGTAAGATCCCTCTCATGTCCATCTTATGGGTCATAGGTACTTTAACCAGATGAGGCATCTTCATCATGAATATTTATCCCATTCTCTTAGACCATATTTTAGATTTTCTGATGACTATGATGATTTTGATCATCATTTATGGACTAGAGATCTATGTGATGCCTATCAGGAGCATTAGTACCCTTTGATTAACCCTATTTTAATGGCATGTGATCAACATCATGGTTATTTTGGTCATCATGACCACCTCCATGGGTAAGTCATGTCTTCCCATCATCCATGTGAGGAATGTCACCCATCTTATGGTCATTCCTCACCTTATGATAGAGATGATTTCCACTATGAGCATCCTCCCTATCAAGAGTTGCCTCAACATCTTCCTCTCCATGACCATGGTTATGGTAATGCCTAAAGGCATAGGAAACATCATTACCATCATGAGCCCCCTCTCAAAGCTCATCACCAACCAATATCAACTATGCTTATGAGGATCTCCATTAGAATCCTATAGCCCCTTGGGTGCATGTTATTCCCCTTCTTACTCCTATCCCTAAACTACCTAAGTTCAATGGGACTTAGGAATCTAATCCCATAGAGCATATTAAATCATTCATGATGGTGTGTTCGGATTGGGAACATGACAAAGGCATGATGTTGAAGTTCTTCAATCATTCTCTATGAGTTGAAGCTCTTGTTTGGTTTCAAAATCTACCTCTAGATTCTATCTCTATTTTTTAGCTCCTTCAGGGTGAATTCATCCAATATTTTAATATTTCCAAACCATTTAATCTCAACATCCAATCACTCACTTCCATAGCACAAGCCAAGGATGAGTCAAACTTTGATTTTGTGTATAGATGGCATTCAGTTGTTCATATGTGTAGAACTAGGTTCTTGAATGACTAGATTTATGACATGTTCATGTGAGCATTAAGGTAGTAGGTTCACCTTGAGGTATTCAAGTGTGAACCTACATCTTATGATGAAATTATTAATGATTTTTCAAAGATCTAAGTGTTTGAGGTGTGTGCGAACATGTGGCCTATCCCTTCCCAAAATTCATCACCTTTATGTGATCATAACTATAATATGATCAATGATGGTGTCACTAATCCTCCAACTGAGAAGAAGGACAAGAAGGAAAACTATGAGGTAAATTATTTGAGAAAGAAGCCAATTGAAAAAAAGGATTTTGATTCAATCATAACAAAATAATAGATGGTGTTTCCTTATGACCCTACCAAGTTTTACAACCACCACTAAATGAGGGGGCACGATGATGCCAATTATGCCACCTAAAGTTCTAGTGGGCATGTCTCACCCCCATCATAGATTTATCTTAAAAACCCCAACTTCAAGTTAAATGTTTTCAAGGAGCCTCTACTTGACCATGACAAAGAGAAGAAGAAGAAGAAAAAGATAAGAAATCAAAGGTTAAGGCCCCATTTTTACCTTCTTGATCTTCCACCTCTTCAGACTCTTATTCTTAGGCTGACCTGAGAGGGAGATCTAAGTGTGAGAGTAGCAATGTTATTACCACTATCGACATAGCCTCTACTCAGTATGAGTGTTTTTTAACACATGCTCTGATCAGGTGACCAACCCTATTAGAGATACTAGTGGTGGTGGACCTCCTTTCCAACCCATTGGGGAAGGGAACCTTAAATTGAGATTTAAATTTTAGTGTAACATCCCTTCCTAGGCTAGATAGCATCCTTACTCCATCATAGAGGAGTTGTAGGGCCTCTCAACTGGAATCTCCATTTGGGACCTTCTTTGCCTTTACCTTAAGCAAAGGGGTCTCATATTTGATGAGCTTGGTCTCTCATGTGAGGGTCTGATCTATGATGACATCAAAGTGTTGTTTAATTTTGACATATCTGAGCACCCTTCCCCTCTTATTTTCTCTTTCAACCCTACCTCTTTGCCAAATTCTTTAATTCTAGCCAAGAGGGATAGTTTCCCTCTCTATATTGAGACCTCCATTGATTATTGTCATGTTAAGAGGTGCATCATGATGAAGAATATATGTTGAATATCATACCCCTATGTGTATTCAATGATCTGAGGATCAATCAAAATAAGCTCTCTAATTCTCACCATAACTATATCAATTTCAAAAATGACATAATTACACTGATGGGAAGTGTGAAGCTCTAGTTTAGGGTTATCCCCAAGACCATCAGGATTGAATTTTATGTGTTAGATTTAGATCTTTCATACAATATGATTATTGGCTATCCTTAGACCACTACTATTTAGGATGTCATGTTAGCCACATTTTACATGATTTAGTTTATGCATGAAGGTGAGGTTCACATGATGGAAGCTGACCTAGATCCTTGGGCTTTACTCTATGTAGATACAAAGCCCTCAAGCAAGGCTTTAGTTGTCTCTTCATGGGGTTCTATGGATTCTCACACACCCCCTACTTTTGAATCTCATTTTTTTAAGGATGAACATTATGATCTAGTTAAGTATCGAGCAATTTTCACTCCTTTAAAGTCTAACATGTATCAACTGACTTCCTCTTCTACTTCATGATGCCAAGTTATCTCATCTATTTTTGTAAACCTCTTCTAAGATGTCTCCCTAGACGTTGAGCTCCCCCTTGCATCATGCTTTTCCCATCAGAGTATTATCTCTCTCAATGTGTCTCCTACTAAGGTTGTTAGAGTTGTTGAGTCTAATCTTGAGTGATATTCCATCCATGGTATAACACCCAACCCAATAAATGAGAGGAGAGTTTACAATAATCTCATGCATGTGCATCCCATGTGTTGACATCCTCTTATTTGTTTGGGTTTAGAGGTCTCATTCACTAATAATGACCCCACTTTCAATACTTTTATGTTTCAGGTCATGACTAGTGAACCTAAAGATATGGGTGTTCCATATCCTTCCTCCCACATTTTCCCTATTGTTTTTCCTCTTTGTAGTCCAAGTAGTGTCTTATCTCAGGGGTAGGCCTCTAGTTAAGGTGAGGTGGAAACCTTCCCTCGAGGGTAGGCTTGGGCTTGGACCTATGATACTTTGGTGAGCCTCATAACTTACTAGAACACCCTCTCCAGACCCCTATTTAGTGGATTTACCCTCTCATTAGACCCTTGTGTGTCTCTTTAGCCATTTTTATTGTGAGCTCCTCTTTGGATACACCTTAGGATAGAAGTAGAGTCTTTTGATTTTTTAGTTGGGTGAGTTACTACTCATTTGCAATTAACCCTCTACCAACTCCCTCTCTCCTTTTTTTCAATTATTTTAAGTCATGTGGGTTAGTGGTTATGGTTTTTTAAGACTTTCTCTAGCCTTCAATAGCTATTATTCATCTCGTACAAGCCTCTTACACCCCTCCGCACCTCTCAATATGGTTGGCATTGGGGCACTCTCTCACAGTTGGCCATTATGCATTAGTGTTGGATCTACTAGATAAGATGCTTTTCATGCCTCTAGTACCCTAATTATTCCTCATATATACACATCAAAAAAATGTAACCATGGATCATTCATGTGCATGTGGGAATGAGAAAAACATGTTTAGATAATCTCGATGACTATTTTTCTCATCTTCCCCCCTCTCGTTCCATTTTGGGCAAGTTTTAGAGCTTTTCTAGGCTCCCTAGGCCTATTTTTGGCCTCTAATAGTCTAGGCCAGGGTACATCCTAGGCCAGTAGCTTTCTTTTTAGGCCTTTTCAGGCCTCCATTTGGCCCTATTTTTACTTTAGGACCTATTAAACCTTCATCATAAAGGTTTTGGCCCATTCCAGATGTAATGGTGGGGTCTATTTTTCTATTTGAGGCATCCTTGGGTGTTTTTTAGGACCATTCTAGTCTCTTATACCCCTAGGTCCTCTAGCCTATCAGGCACATGCACTCCTTATTGGATGCACCTTGTGGGCCCATTTTGGATAATTTACCCATTTTTACATTTTAGATTGTGAAACCTCCATCTTAGAGGTTTTGGAACATTATAAGCATATTGGTGGCCTCCTTTTATTAATTTGAGGATTCTTTGATCTCACTTTGGCCTCATTTTAGTTCTTGAGACCCCTTCGAGGTCCCCATTGACCTCCTAACCCTATGTCCCATCTCATAGGCACCTAGGGATAAAAGTTAATTATTATGCTTCTTTTAGTTAGTCATTTATCTATTTTTACATAGTTGATCCATTTTAACTCCATCTCTCTCTTATTTTTTATGGTTGTAGGTAGGGTTGTTAGCTAGCTATGGTGGTTTGAAACTTGCTCTAGTCTTATGAACTGGTCTTAATCTTCTCTAAACTTTCCCCACTTTCCCTTGTTACCTCTCACCATGGCCAATGTTAGTAAACCACTGTGATTGTGGATTGGTTTCATTATTTGATTCCCTTGTGTAAATCACTTACACTACTTTGCTTTAAGATTGCCTTATGGCAATTTTTAGTCTTGCATCCTCGACACCCATTATGGTGCACTTCTTAGTGGTGATTCACACTAATGGTGGTAGTTAGGGAAACCTAGGACCAGTAGATGTGGCTTAGGTTATTGATGATTAGTGGGACCATGAGCTTGTTGTAACTAGTTTCTTCTTTACCAGTGAGATGAATAATGCCACCAAATATCATGCAATCATTGGTGCCTTCATTGATGCCTATGAGTTAGGCACATGCTATGTGTAGTTATTCTCTGACTCACTCTTAGCCATGTCTCAACTCACTAGTGTCTAGTTTATCCTTAGTTTTGAGTTTCTCCCCCTCTTCAAGGTGATGCATGATTTACTCTCTTTTTCTAGGATGTCTAGTTCACCCATATTACTCATAGGGAGAACACTAGGGTTGAAACCTTAGTGAGTATCATTATGAATAGTATGATTTGATTTTATATCACTTATGTCTCTTATTATTAGGAGTTAGATTGTAGATTATGAAGCATTTTCACTCTCACCCATGGATCATGTTTCCATCGCCATCCTTATCTGATAAGTGCATGTAATATTTATTTTTATCTTTTTATTGCTTACTTTTATTTGCTTTAGTGTGTCTTCTAGGTACTACAAAACACTCTTTGTTCATTCAAACACTGACTACTTGTACCTTAGGGGCATATGTAATTGTACTTCCCATGACCCTACTCCTCCTTATGATTACACATTAGCTCACACATAGACTACCAACCCTGGTTCTCATACTTTAAGACATAAGACACCTACTTGGACCTTTACCACATCATATTCTTACCCTCCATACATCCCTAATCCATATTGGCCTTTTTGCACACAAGATAGGCCTTCTAAAGACCCCTTAGGGCTTTTTGGGACCCTGTTGACTAGCCCAGACCCTTGTTAGACCTAGGTCATAGCTTGTGTGAAGGAAACCCATGGCTTATGATGTATATTTAATTTAAAAAATCTATGGTCTAGGCCATATCCTAGGTAGAACACGTGTAAAAGTGCCAAAATGAACCCAAATAGTTAAAAATGACTAGTTTTTAGTCTTTTCACATATTGGGGTTGAGATATATGCCTTATTCTCATTAATTTGAGCCTCTCTCTTGATCATTCTCTTTTTATAATCTTACCATTTGATCAGATCATTGGAATTTTAGTTTCCTTCTGGAATCTCTCTTGATTATTTCTTGGCACAATAACTTCCTTTATGATTAGGGATGTCATATATTATTGCAGCTTTCATTGTTGATTCTCATTACTTTTGATAGTGTTCCTGAAGATGTTGGGTTGCTCCTTGATCCCTCAAGACTCCATTATACCTATTATGTGCTCCTTACATTGGATATTCCATAGATTGGTTGTAATATCCCTCTTAGGCTCACTAGGGTGCTTTTGATGATATCTCATCATGTGGATGACCCATGTGTTGAGTGTGTCACTGAGCTTGACATGTGAATGAGATTTTTTTGTAGTGAATGGTTGGTGTTGTTTTAACCACATTGTTATGTTGGCTTAGTATTAGGCTCATTACTTTTTTTGTAGGACTGTGTTAGGCTATGCATGTCGACTCTTGTAACAATTTGTATTTTCACATATTAGTCACTTTGCTTTCTAGGGATTTCTTTGTCAATGTAGTATTTTTGATAGTTTAATCATGTTAAAACTAAATTTATGTTTTTTAATAGATTAATTGATCCTGTTATAGGGTTGTGTTATGTTACATTGATCCCAAATAATTGACTTGTATCCTTCTTGATGTTTGACAACATATCTAATTTTAAGATAAAAATAATAACATTGTTTCTAAGGTGATCAGACCCAATTAATATTTAATAATAAACATAAATACAATTTTATATAAATACATAGTTATATAAGTATATGTATATTAAAATATTTTTTTAAAATAAATGGATTAATCAAATAAGTGTACATAATTATTCATAGTTTGTAACAAATAGATAGTTTTCTTAAAATAAGGTTAATCATGTATTTGTACATATTTGTACATATTAATATACATACTTATATGATCATATTCATATATTGATATAATGATATAAGTAAAATAATATCTATAATTTTATAATAAACACTTTATAATCAATTATTGGATGTTCTTAATGCATTAACTAATTTAATCAAATAAAATTAAGGTAATGAAAAATTATTTTATGAAATATTATATATATATATATATAAGGTGAAACCCTAACCTTAACCCTAAATGAAAAAAATAGAATAACACAAGTCTCTCTATTTAAAATGCCAGCCAAAATGGAAGAGATATTTTTGCAAGATTTGTTAAGGGAGAAGAGGAAGAAGAGGAGGAAGGAGAGCTTGGAAGAGGAATGGAGCAAGAAAAAATCAGGGAAGGAAACACTTCATAAATCTATATGTTCTTTTCTCAATTTTTTAAATGAGTCAAATAATGAATGTTAACTCTTCTTAGATTTTTGAATCAGGGATTTTGTTTAATAGGTTATTTATATTTAAAATTTATCAAAAAAAACCCTCTATTAAGACTATGTTTTGAAAATGGTGAAATATATATATATATATATATATATATATATATATATATATATATATATATAATACTTATTTCTTGCTTAATCAGGGTTAAAAAAATAATAAATAAATATCAATGCATAGTTATGTATCTTAACAAATTTATACATCCATATAACTCTGTGTAAATATTATAAAAAAATCAAAATTTTTATTATTGTGAAGGCAATAGAGTGTTGCACACAAGATTGAGTTTATATGTATATTAAATATATATATATATATATTAAAAGAAAAAAAATATTTATTAATCAGTGGAGAGGGAGGGGCTATGATTGGGCCAACCCCTATACCCTCCCATAGTAGGGAGGGAGGAGGGGTCTATAGACACCTAAAATTGGCCATCAATAACCTCCAACTAGGATTTTGATCAATGTCTACCCAAAATGCACAAATTGGCCTCAAAACACTAAAGCACCTTAAATGAGTTTAAACTAACATATTCAAATGCCAATTTTGGCTAGGGTATCCCTAAATGGGGTAATACAATTTATGGGCCAGCTAACTTTGATCAAATCATTCTGAGTTAAAATGCCAAATTTTGCACCTAGGTGCTCTGGATTGATCTTTCCTATGAAATCTTCTGCATAATACACATGCCTTTGTTATTTGTTGTCAGTAACATCCTAAATAGGAATATAGATCCAATGCTCTCATCATTTTGTGAGTAGGTATGTTGTCATTCTCTAATGAGTTAAGATACCTCAAAAATCTAATAAACATTCATAAAATTTCAAAAAATCCAAAAATATTTGTTCTATCTAAGCCTAGTTAGTTATCCTCGATTTGCCTTGCTAGGGCATTGTCATTGTTAAAATGATTTCTTTTGCTTTTGTTTTTAGGATTTTTATTTGTTTGTTTATTTTAGGTTATTTTTCTATTTGTTTGTTTGTTTATTCACTTGCCTATTTGTTTGTTTTCAACACTTTTGCCTTGACTCAGTCTATATGCATTCATTGGGTGATTCCTCAAGCACATTATTCTTGATTCTATCCATATTTATACGTAAACATTGTCATCATGGTTGTTATAATTGGTTCATTATTTTTGAGTGTTTATTGGATATCAGGAGTCAATCCTTATGCATATTTTAGCCAACTCTTCATGTTGTTCTATCATGATTCCTACCATCATATGTTATAGCAAAAATTAACTTCAATAAGGTCTACAATCAATGGAGCTATAGAAGTCTCTCCTTGGCACCTTGGCAAATCCTTCTATCCCACCCTTGATCAATATAACTCATTTGACCATTCTAGTGGTATCATTATTAATCAAGATGAGCATATCCTCATTGATATGTACAATTGAATCATTCTATTGATCAATCTCATTCCTCTATCCATTACTTTATGCCCCCTCATCTTTAATATGTATTCCAAGTTATATCTTTGAGTTATGCTTGCTAATCATCCCTAACTGGGGCACCTTTAGTTGTAGCCAATCCAAGTCATCTTTGTGATTATAACCGCCCATGGGTAAATCATTATTTTGACTTTCATTCCTAATTATAACCACCTTTCGGAAAATTAGTATCCTTTTTACATCAATGTATGCAAGAATTTTCTCATTTGTATTAATCTCAACCACGATTTTATTCCACCTTTTTAATTATTTCTTTTTGAGGGACTGTCTATCAATAAATGTGATGGCTACTCCCTCGAAGGGGCATCATCATAGGCTTCCAAAAAACCATTTGGAGCTTTGTTCTTCAACCATCATCTTATTTTTGGCATACATGACATTTCTCATTCTTTGAGAAGAAATTACTTTGCCTATGGTTTTCAACATCTTCCCAAATAGGGGCAAACTATAGACACCTAAATCTGGCCACTGATAACCTCCAATCAAGATTTTGACTAATTTCCATCTAAAGTGCACAATTTGGCCTAAAAACAACAAAATGCATTAAATGAGTTGAAATTGGCATATTAAAATACCAATTTTGGCTAGGGTATCCCTAAATGGGGAAATGCAATTTATAGTCCAGCTAACTTTGATCAAATCATTTTGAGTCAAAATGCCAAATTTTGCACTTGGGTGCTTTGGATTGATCTTTCTTATCAAATATTCTACACAAGACACATGCCTTTGTTATTTTTTATTAGTAACATCCTAAATGGGAATACGGATGCAATGTATCTAACATTTCCTTCTAATTCTAATCTAGTCAAATTTTAGACCAATAACAATGCATTCTGATCAATCTGAGTAATTTATGCACAAAGTGCTTAAACATACTTAAGAGCCAATTAATCCAAATCAAGGCCTAATCAATAATTCCATGGAAACTTGTTGAAAACTTATTTTTGGAAATGAATATTAAATATTTGCATCATCAGGTGACCTCATTTCTTGAGAAGATATCCCTAGGCCATAAATGCCACAAATGTCAAGATTCATTCCCTCCATGCCTCATAAATGCCTTCCATGATGCCCTCCATGCCTCTTAATTTCCCCTTATTCTAATTTCATGATGAGGATAATTATAAACTTAATTCCAAAAATTGAATTAATCCTCAATCACACATCTCAATCTTGAGATGGACGGTTCAGGTTGATTCTAGACATTCTCAAAAATCTATAAATAGAGAGGCCATGAACATCATTTCCAAGTTATTTTGGTACAAAGTTATAATGCACAAATATCTTCAAGAAGCCATTTCAACTAGTGTTACCATGCCAAATTGATTTTAATCCAAGCCAAGCCATAATCCAAAGGTGTCGAGGAGAGATGGAGGTAGCCAAGCTTCCATTGCCAAGGACTTCATGAGCACAAGCCGAGCAAGCCACTACAACAGGCATTTTGGAACATCTAAAGAAGGTAAAAGAGGTTTCTTTTGCATTTTATTTTTGTGTTTTATTCATGTTTGTTAACTAAGCTCTCCTTGGTGTCTAGACCTAGAGATTTTATGCTAGTTAGTGTGTTTCTTTCATTTTGTTTTCATTTTAGAACTAACCCCATACTAACCATCCTCTCTTGAATCAAATTCCTAGATCACAGGGTCTAGTTAGCTAGCTTTCCCCCATCTCACCCATCCCATGGCACCATGGGTGATGGCCTAGGGTTTGGAAATATATGGAAAAAATAAATAAATAAATGAAATATATGGATTGTAGTTTATTTATTTACTATTATTTAGTTTCTCTATATTTTATTAATATCAATTAAGTCCATTATTATTTGGTATAAACAAAGTTTAATTTAAGATTTATAAAATAATGTATTATTGAGGTTGTATAATTGTATTTTATAATATATAATTTAAAATTTTGAAAGTTGTAATTTATAATATATATTTATATTTTATAAATTTATTTTTTATTTTACATCCAATGAAAGAAGAGGGAAATAGCAAGTGGTCATCAGATTAATGTGGTGTGTATGTATACATGTTATTATCATAATATTCAAAGTATTATTATAAAATTTAATAAATATATATTGTTATGATGGATATCATGATATTATAAAGTTATTAATGAGTTATAAATGATTTAGGCACATTATCAATTATGGGGTGTTAATGAAAAGAAGTTTGTAATTGGTTGAAATAAGTGGATTAACATATCAAGTGTTTTGTGTAGTGTAACATTAGTATAAATACATTTTGAGGTATATTTTATATAATTTTCATGATTGGAAAAATAATGAGATTTTGCATATTAAGAGTTAATAAGCCATGTGTAAAATAGCAGGTTGAAATTGATATAATATAATGCGAGTGGTAGTAAAGTGTTAAGTTTAATAATTGTGTAAATAATTGGTTTAAGAACAACTATGTATTAGTGAATATAAGTAAGGATTAAAGAGAAATCAATAAATTGTTATCAATATACTCCTTATTACATTTTGTAAATTATGTTCCTATCTATTATAATATATAAGTCAAAATAAATGTAGAAATTTTCATTGTTATCTTTTTTATAATTTTGGGAGATGAGAGAAAAATCTCTGTGAAGACATGTTTACTTGCTTATCATAAGATGACCTTTTGTTACCTATGTCTTAGTGTAGGGGGAAGATTTTCTAGTGATAGACACAGTTCAGAGATTCTATATTGGTTATGATTGACATTTGTAGCATATAAATGTTAATTATTTTGCATGTTGTAATTAATGTTTATTATATGGTCTTGTCAATTTAGAATGTTTGAAAGGTTGTTCATGAGGATTGTCTCTATTCTTGAGTTACCTTATTGTTGAAAGAACCATATTGTGACTCATGTTATTGATTACTATAAAAGTTATTGTACCAGTCTAGTTTAGCTTGTCATAGGAAGTAGTTTGTCCTCATTTTCATAGGGAGGATGTAAACTTTGGATTGTAATGTAATTATTGTTTCTTATATTGAAGTTGTGTATGTATTTATGTAACTCAATAGAGAATTTGTGTAATCCTCATTATCATTATTCTACCTTTGGAATAAAGAATGATCTATTGTATTAGGCATATAAGTATTTGTTTAATGTATTCTATTTTGATGGTGTAATGAAAACACAACATTTGATTTTAAATTGAATTTTTATAAAAGGAAAATTAATTACTCAAGATGAATTGAATGAGCCTTACAAATTCAACAAAATAAATTTTATAGGCTAAGCCTTCATAACCCATAAGAACTTAAATTAACAAGTAAGGTTAAATTAATATTATTGTAGATATAAAGTGATTTTATATTTGTAAATATAAAATTTTGAATCAAAGGAATTTAATTTTGATAAACAAAACCAAAATGTTTTAAAGGCTTAGAAAATCAAGTTACCTTGCTTATAGATCTAGAGATGTAACTACAATGGCTTAAAACATTGTTAAAGAATTAGCCTTGCACTCTAAAACATGTATTGACTTTTTTGATATGATAAATCATGAATAATAAACTAAGCTAATTGAATTTAGAATCCAATGTAAGTCAATTGGGATTTGACACGAATAAACAGTTGTGTTTGTTAGGTGGCTTATACATAATCTTGAAATCTCTTCCCTTATATTAAACTAAATTAATTATTGAGCTTGAATCATCTCATTTCATTCAGTTGATTTTAGTGAAACCATATTGAGAGGCAAAAGTCAAAATCAAACACTGGATGACACCTTCTATCTTTCAAAGTGCCTTCAAACTCACCATTCCAAAGAATTTATAGTGAAGGAATTATGAATCTTGAAGTTGATAGAGAGTTATTCTATATTAAAATTGTTATTGGTAACTCTAATTATCTAATAAAATATTGTTTGGTATTTTTAATAACTAAATTTTGAACACAATTTATTCAAAAAAAATCTGATGATTATATTTTCTATCTATATGATCACTCAGGAAAGAGTGTTTAAATTATAACCTAGTTAGTGTTTTGAAAAACCTAAAGTTGTATCATGTAGTTTTGAGTTTCATATTTGTGTATCAATATTCATATTTAATTTTAATCATCATTCTATATTTTTAGCAAGGAAATATGGAACCTTGTTTGACATTAGTTTTTATCAATGTTTTGAATTAGGTTCAACGAAGTCATTCCAAAAAGAGGGTTTTAAAAATTTACCCAGTTTGATATAAATATTATCTAAAAGTTATAACCTACTTATTTGAGCTTCATATCAATATATCAACTTTCTTATTTCATTTATATTACCTTTTAATATTTTTGGTTAACCCTCTTCCAAAGGCAATTGACATTTTCTGTACTTGAGTTTTGTCATCCATCTTCAAGGTCATTTTAAAATTGAAATGTTAAACATAATAAATGGAGTCACTCCCCAAACCAAAATTTAATATTTATTTTATTTGGCTTTAAATTTTCTCCAATAACTTATATTAATCTATTTTGGATATTTTTAATTTTTTTAATAGTTCAATTTTAAAACTACTTTATTCTAGAATTTGTTAGCTAGAATAGTTTATTGTATTAAAATCACTTTAGAACACTGAGATATTTTAGTGTTTATCTTCTAAGGTACGTGTTGACAATTTTTCCCTATATGAAGTTTTATTTTAATAGATTAGTTCAAAAGAGGATAAATAGAAAATTTTGGGCTTTCACAAGCAAAGAGTAGAAAGGAACAATTTCCTTCAAACCTTTTGTCTATAGGAATTATCCAAAATCAAAGAAGAGGAGTATATTTTCAAAGTTCAAAGGTTTATTTCACTCTTTGAAGGATATTTTTGAGATAATCTAAAGGGTACCTGCTTTTTAGAAAGGGGCATTTTCAAAACAGGAAAGGACCATTCATAAAAACCTGAAGGGTATGTGCCCATCAGAAAGGTTCATTGATGAAGCCTAAAGGGCACTTTTAAAAGAAGAGTCCACTTGGAAATTTTTGAGGGGCACTTAGAAGAAGGTGAAGGGTCCTTTTCACAAAGCTGAGTGGACACAAAATTTCTGAGAGAATTCTCATGGACTTTTTATCTATGGAAAAATGGCGAAAAGGACTTTACAAAAGTCTGAAGGATTTCCTTCAAACAATTTGTCTAAAGGATTTCCCTCAGAGGGTTTTCCAAGCATGAAGAGGTCCTTTACATGAAATCCCAAATGGTATGTGCCCTTTGGTAAAGTCCTTTACAAAAATCTTGAAGGGTATCTGCCCTTCAGGAAGGTTCCAAACAGAAAATCTAAGGGATCATTTTGAAAAGCCTAAAGGGTACTTTCCCCTTTACAGTACTCAAAGATTTTTAAAGGGTCATTTGGATTAATATGGGTCCTTTATAAGATTATCAAAGGGTATGTGACCTTCAACAATTCATTTACAATAAATCTAAAGGATAAGTGTACTATTTTTGAGAGTCAAAGGACTATTTTTGGGAGGCTGAAGGACATTACAAAAAATCTCAAAGGGTATGTGCCCTTTGGGAAAGTTCAATTTCAAAAACAAATCTGAGGGACATTTCTTTCAAGTTTTTATCTGAGGGAATGTTTAAGAGGAAGATCCAAAGGGTGGGTTTGAGTAATGAAAGAAAGACAATTCCTGTGGAAAATGTTTAAGAAGAAGCTCTAATTGAGTGGATAAACTAATCATCCAGGTGTATCACCATCATTAGGTAGGATTTTATTTCAAGTTTCATTTTCTCTTTTCCTAGGTAGTTTGTAGCATAGAGTAGCAAGGTCCTAATTGATACACCAAAGGGACCTAGCCCTAGATCTAGAGACTCAATCCACTGATTAGGTCACCCACAACCTAGGATTATTTCAATGTTTCAATAGATTGTGAAAGATTAAAACTACCTCACAAGGGTGCAGGTCTAATTAAAAATAGTTTTTGGCATGTCTAATGGGACCATAAATAAATTCTTTGCATATGTAAAAAAAATTTGTAGCAGAAAAGATATCATCTAGTTACAGAGCTCATAGCATCATTCAGGTAGCTCTTTCATGCCAAAGGTTACCATAAGGTTAGAAAATAAAGGTACTCCTTTTGAATTTTTATTACATAAGAGACAAATATTTAAGAGGGAAAAACCATATCCTCAAAAGTAATAGTTGCCTCCTAGTCAGCTTATTGTTCTAAGCACTAAAATCCCCACTATCTAAATGACCATCAAAAATCAGGTTTTTGCTCTATTTAATAGAGGTAGCCCACTAAATTTAGCGTAGTTTGATGATATTTCAGTGTTTTCACTCAATATCATCCCATTATTCTTATGATAAAATCAAATAATTGCTATTAAGAATACCCAATATGTTGTTAATCTTTGTTCAGTCCATAATGTTATTGAAAATAATGTTGCTATTAGATTATTGGATACCTCCTTCAAAGGAAAAACATTGCAATGGTATATAAATCTGCCACTTAATTCCATTGCCACCTAGGATGAATTGGGCATAGCATTGGTCAAACAATTTGAGGACAAATCTGATCATCTCTTTTTGGTAAAACAATTGACCACCATAAAAAGGGCTCCTCATGGGTTCATGTTTTATTTTAACCTCAGATTCTAAAAAACATGGACTAGGATACTTGTGTTGATTATGCCATCCTCTCAATATGAATTTATGTAATATTTAAAATCTCTTAATTATAACATTAGTGTGACGATAAAATCAATGGGTGGTACTACTTTGTCAGATGCTTATGAGGTTGCAATAAGGGCAGAAAATGGTTTGATAAAAGCTGGTAAGCTTTATCCAATACCTCTAATGCTTATATTTTTAGAAATAAGTTCTATACCATCCCTTCAAGTTCCTTAAATTCCATCCTTGGCTCCTATTCCAACACCTTATACTCAAATTTCAGCCCTTACTAGTCAAACTAGTGAGATAGGAGAGTTAAAAAGTTTGCTACAGTCCTTTGGGAATGAAATAATATAGCTCAAAAGGCAATAATTTTAGTCAAATAGGCCTTATCAACAATAAAATCAAAACTCCTATCAGTCCTTTAAAGATCAAAGGCCTCCTTATCAGGGTTTTAAAGAGAATATACCACCATATCAAGCATAAGGAGCCATTACTCCAGCTACTCCATATGTTATCCTTGATCCTAATTCTCCTTCCACTTTGAAATCTATTTTTCTAACCCCACCTCAAAATAACTTGGTGTAGAATTCAATTTGGCATCCCTCAAATCTCAATGATGCTCAAAACCAAGCTTTGGTCTCATAGAACATCACCATGCCATAGATGACACAAGAAGAGTTTTATTTTCAAGGAGGTTGGTATCAAGATATAGGTTTGGAATCACAAGGAGATAATCATCAAGTTTAAGAGTAGTCTGATGCCATTAATGTCAATTGGCAATTAGATGATTGTGTTGCTTTTAGTCAAGGTGTTAAAACTAATAATTTAAGTGGTCAAGTTGTAGCTATAACTAGAGCTAAAAGAAGAGCCATTGAAGAGGCCCAAGAGATGAGAAATTCTTCATGTAATCCTCATGTTTTTTCTAAAAGTAAAAAATAATAGCTTTCTACCCTTATAACTTAGAAAAATTAGAATACAGAGGTTAGTAGAGTCCATCAACTACCTCTAGTTTGTGAATAGCTAGTGTTGCAAAAAGTAAATCCAAAGGTTAGTTTATCTAATTTTAGTTTAGTGGATCAAATTAAGAAATTTAATATTAGAATTAGCATGTGGGATTATCTTTCAATTTTAGGAAAAAAGGATAAGCTCATTTAATAGCTTTCAGCTCTCAAATTGTCTCCAAAACTGGTTGAAAAAGAAGGTGTTATCTTGACTAATTTGGATCATCCAACTAAGCAATAGGTACAACAAGCAGATAAGATAGAAAAGGTGGAAAAAATAGAGGTAAAATAAAAGAAAACTTCTCCTTTCTATCTTTCTTTGATAGTAGTTGATACTTTAGTTCATAACTATATGGTGGACAAAGGATCGAGTAGTACAATCATGCTTAAATAGATTGCAAACAAGCTTGGACTTGTTTATGATCCAAACACTAAAGGAGTGTTACAATTAAATGGGTCAATAGAAAATATGGTAGGTATCATCAAGGATTTTAAATTGGCATTACATGCATGTCCTAATTTTATTATTTAGCAGGATGTTGTTGTGGTAGATTTTCCACCCTACTTTACTATGTGCCTTTCGAGGGATTTCACCTTAAAGACTGGGGGATATTTATCAATTTATTAGAACTATTTTTTGTTTAAAAATAGGTATGGTACCAAGGTAATAATTCATTTTGAGCCTATCACATATTTTCATATGGATGCTTATATACCAAGTGTTGTGAATACTAACTATATCATCTCAGATGATGTGCTAGAAATTAGTGATATAGAAAAGGAATCACCTTTGGATGGAGTTAAAAATTTGTTTCTTGATGAGTGGGCTTCCACCTTGCATGATCATGATCCTTATAATCTGATTGAAGAAGAAGGTCTTGGTGTGTATTGCCTTCATGAGAATGATGCACCAATTCTAACCATGGTCAAAGAAGATGAGTCTAATGATGATCTATGGCAATTATACTTTGATGGATCAATAAATAAGCATGAAATTAGAGATAAAATGATGTTGGTTTCTCTAAAAAAACAAACATATTTCTCCTCTATTAAATTTTAGTTTGGTTTTTCAAATAATGTTGTTGAGTATGAAGCACTAGTTCACGGTTTGCAGTGGCATAAGAAGATGAAAGTCAATTTTTTACAAGTGTTTGAAGATAGTGAGCTTGTATTCCACCAAGTAAGAGGTTTGAAAGTGTGAAAAAAAAATCTTAAATCTTAAAATCATAGAATTTGGAATTTACTTGAGGGACTTTAAGCTTTTAACATTCAGGCAATACCAAGAGATACAAATAAACATGTTGATAGGTTGGCTCTATTGGGGCACAATTTAATATCCCAGTTGATGTAAAAAGTGAAAAAAATTAGTTTCATATAAAGGTGGTTGTAAGGCCTTCTGTTCTAGATAATCATGATAATTGGTAGGTGTTCAAAGATGAAAATCAAATTATGAGATTCTTGTAAGAAGAGGTTGAGTTTTCTTTAAGAAACCAATCAAAATACTTGTAGCAGTATGGTGATAAGATTGTGAAACTAAAAAAAATAATCTGCCCAAAGGATTGGTCACTCTTGAGAATATTTTTAGTGGAGATGATGAGCTAAGGAAAGAGAATCCATCCTTGTCAATAAAGGAAGAACACTATGTTAATGTAGATATTGCAGCTAGTAAGATTTTGAAATTGGGTAAGGTATACACTCCTTCCTAAAAGGATGCTTTTATTGAGTTATGCACAAGTTTTGATAATATATTTACATGGTAGTATAGTAATCTCAAAGGTTTTGATCTAAGTTTAGATCAACACACCATTGAGTTATAGGAGGAAACTAAACTAGTGAGACAAAGATAAAGGCCAATCAATCCAAAGCTTGAGCCTTTGATGAGATCTAAGTTTCACAAGCTCATAGAATTAGCTATTATATTTCCAATCAAGCATTCAACTTGGGTGGCAAATCTTGTTCCAATAATAAAGAATAATGGTGATATTCATTTGTGTGTTGACTTCCATGATTTGAATAGGTCTTTACTAAAATATCACTATCCATTGCCATCAATGGAACAAATACTATAGCTTGTTGTAGGTTTAGAGAGTTTTTCTTTGTTGGATGGATATAATGGCTACAATCAAATTTAGTTAAAGAAGAGGACCAATTTAAGATAGCCTTACAACCAAGTGGGGAACATTTGCATACATAAAGATGTCATTCAGTTTGTCTAATGTTGGAGAAAACTTTCAGAGAGCCATGGATATGGAATTCCAAGGCCTTCTTAATAGGTTTATACTTGTTTATTTGGATGATATAACAATGTTTTCAAAGAATGCAGAAGATCACATGGTTCATCTCAAGCAAGTGTTCATGAAGGTATATCTAAATCCCAAAAAGTGTGTCTTCTCGGTTCATGGAGGTAAGCTTATTGGGTATGTTATTTCAAAGCATGGTTTAAGCATAGATGTTGAAAGGATTCAATCCATTCTTTCACTCTCCTTGCCTAAGTACAAAAAGGCTTTGCAAAGTTTCTTTGGAAAAATCAATTTTATAAGGAGATATATTTCAGATTTTGCTATTTTAGCCAAGCCACTTACAGCCATGCTAAATAAAAATTAGAACTTTAGCTGGTCCAAATAATTAATAAAAAGTTTTAAGGATATTAAGGAGGCCACATCTAGTGCTCCTATGCTTCTAAATCTAGATTTCATTTTGTACACTTATGCTAACATGGACACCATTTTAGGCATTCCTATGCAGCAGAATCATGAGTCCTTGGAGCAGCCAATATATTTCTATAGTCAAGGCTTAGAGGAGTATGAAACAAGGTATTCTTTTGTTTAAAAACATATACTTTCAGTCATAATATCTCTTAAGAATTTTAGGCACTTATTGTCTAATAATAAAATACATCTAATGGTTTCCCATCTGACCATCAAAGAGTTTCTCTTGAAAAAAGATATAAATGAGAAGAGATTTGTTTGGATAACCAAAGTAATGGAATATGACATGGAAATTAAGTCACAAAGCTGGTTAGAGTCAAAGGATTGTGTGAGCATCTAGCTCAAGACTTGCAAGAGACTAATGAGCTTGTTTTGGTGTCACATGATGAAGAGATTGTAGCTATTCATACCTCACCTTCCATTTGGTTTCATGACTTGGTAAGCTATCTCCAACATGGTGTTTACCCCTCCCATCTAAGTGCTTCAAAGATAATATATTTCAGATTGCAATCAATTCCATTTTTGCTTGTTGATGGTGTTTTGTTTAAGAAAGATATCAATGGAATGTTGCTAAGATGTGTAAAACCAAAAAAAACACAAAGATTTCTTGAATAATTTCATGATGTACATAGTGGTGTAAATTTTTATGTAAAAAATATGGCACTTAAGATCATGAGAATTAGATTTTATTGGCCTAGTATATTTGGTGATTTCCATACATGGGTTAGAAAGTGCAAACAGTGTGTTATGTTTGTAGGAAAAGTCAAGCTTGCAACCTTCTCTGTTCAAAAAATTGTGGTGGATCAGCCCTTTGTATAATGGGGATTAGAATTTATAGGCCTCATTAATCTTCCTTTGAGTTCAAGGCATAAATGGATTCTCACTTCTATAGATTACTTCACACATTAGACAGAAGCAGTGGCATTGAAAGAAGCAAACGAAACTAATGTTCTTGATTTCCATGAAGTTTTGTTTACTAGGTTTGGAGTTCCTTAAACTATTATTTTTTATAATGAAATAGATTTTATGGGATCTAGGATCAGCCAATGGGCTGTCCAACATGGATTTTATCTTAGCACATCATCAAACTATTATCCACAAGGAAATGACCTTGCTAAATCTACAAACAAGGACCTTTTGAGGATCATAAAAAGGACTATTTAAGACAATTAGAGGTCATGGCATCTCAATTTGAAATCATATATATGGTTTGATAGGATCACCTATAAGAGGTCAATAGCCAACTCTCCATACAAGCTAGTATATGGTAAGGAAGCAAGGTTACCTATTTCTCTTAAATTTGTAGCTTTAGAACTAATGCATTAGCTGGAGTTGTTTGAAAATTAGCCTATGAAGATCAGGTATGTTGAACTTATGGATCTATAAGATACAAGAAATTAGTCCATGTTATCCATGGAAATTCATCAAGCACAAGTGAAGAGAACATTTGATAAAGGAGTTTTTTCATGGAGTTTCAAGGAAGGAGATTTGGTCCTCAAGTGAGATGAGGATAGAGCTAAATCAGGAAGGCACACCAAGTTTGATTCTCTTTGGAGTGGCTCATACACAATTTCTAGCTAAAAATCTCACAATGCTTTCTAAATTGTAAAGTTATATGGTCAAGATCTTCCGATCCTAGTCAATGGGATACATCTGAAACATTTCTATTGAAGAGCAAAGCTCCTTGTACATAGTTAGTTGTTTTTGTTTTCCTTCAAGTACTGTTTATGCACAGTAGTTTTTTTTATTTTTGTTTGAATAAGTTCTTGTGTGCATATTTTCTTCTTAGTTAGGTTTTTTTGTTTTCATGTGTTCCCTTCCTTTTGAAGGATGAAGATTATTTGCAATCATGGACTAAGAAATTTGTAGTCATGGACCAGATTTACCATTATTTTATGAGTTCAATATCAATTTTATGGTCTATGTTCTCAAGCATAGTAGGCATGCTTCCTAGTTGAGTCATCAAAATGTTGAAAAATTTTCCCTATAATAAGGTTTATTGTAATAGAGTATTTTAAAAGAGGACAAATAGAAAATTTTGGGCTTTCAAAAGTAGAGGGCAGAAAGGAATAATTTCCTTCAAACTTTTTGTCCAAAGGAATTGTCCAAAAGAAAAGAAAAGAAGTCTATCTTCAAATTCTAAAGGTCTATTTCACTTTTTTAATGGTAATTTTAAGGGTACCTACTATTCAAAAATGGGCATTTTCAAAAAAGGAAAGGACCATTCATAAAAACTTGAAGGGTATGTGCCCTTCGGGAAGGTTCATTGAGGAAGCTTGAAGGGCACTTTTAAAAGAAGAGTCGAATTGGAAATTTTTGAGGGGAACTTGAAAGAAGGCAAATGGTCCTTTTTACAAAACTGAGTGGACACATAAAAGTTCTGAGAGAATTCCCATGGACTTTTTGTCCACAGGAAAATGGAAAAGGACTTTACAAAATTCTGAAGGATTTCCTTCGAACAATTTATCTAAAGGATTTCCTTCAAAGGGTTTTCCAAGCATGAAGAGGTCCTTTACATGAAATCCCAAAATGTATTTTGCCTTCAAGAAGGTCCTTTATAGAAATCTCAAAGGGTATTTACCCTTTGGTGAGGTTCCAAACAGAAAATCTGAGGGACCATTTTGAAAAGCCCAAAGGGCACTATCCCCTTCATGAAAGTCAATTTAAAAAAATTTGAGGGGTAGTCAAATATTTATAAAGGGTTATTTGGAGCAATAGGGGTCCTTTACAAGATTCTTGAAGGGTGTGTGTCCTTTGATAAAGTCCTTTACAATAAATTTGAAGGGTAAGCTAACTATTTTCAAGAATTGAAAGACTATTTTCAAGAGGCCAAAGGACATTACAAAAAATCCCAAAGGGTATGTGCCCTTCAAGAAAGTTCAATTTCAAAAAAAATCTAAGGGACATTTCCTTCAAATTTTTTATCTAAGGAAATGTCTGAGAGGAAGATCCAAAGGAAGGGCTCGAGAAATGAAGGAAAGACAATTCCCATGGACAATTTGTCCATGAGATTGTTTGAAAGAATTCCTTCAAGAAAGAAAATACAAAGACCAAGTTAAGCCTAGAATAATAAATGCACAGATTTCATGCAAAGGGAAAGTTCATGGAAAAGACAAATACAGACAATGGACATGCATAGAGATGAATAAATAATAAATTCCATACATGCACTCTCATTTGTCTCAAGCTTGCAACATTCCAACAATTCAAGCGTAATTCTAAATTTGATTTTGGCATTGATTTCATACAAAGAGAGGCCTTTCAAATGTTTCAACACCTTAGGTGGAGTTCTATATTTAGAGGTGGGTGTAGATTTCATACATGTTGGAAGAACAGTCTAAGATGATCCCACCATCTATTTCTAGTGCCAAAGGATTGTTCATGTAAGACAAAGACAATAAAAGACAAATTTAGAAGGCTTTTTTATCTTGGCATAACAAAAGTTGGACTTGTTTAATGTAAAAGTTGATCTTCCTCTTCTATTTTCAATGCCACCTCTTGGCTAAAATATTCTTTTTTATATAAGTTGGCTTTTCATCCTTGATTTCCATCCCTCTTTTGACAAGATAAAATTTTACCAAAGACTGAGTTGTAACATTTTTCAAATTAATAGAAGGATTATTGTTTTCAATTTCTAGCAAGTTTGTATAGTATATCTTGTCATTGATTTACATAAGTGATAGAGTTTTATTCCTTGCCAAATCTTAATTCTTACCTAGTTGTTAGCTAGTCAATTTATGCAAGTCATGCTCTATGTTTAAGTTTATTTTGGCTAGAATTTTAGTGGATGTAAGTGACTAATTAATGCCTTCAATCAGGCCTACTCTTTCATTTCCCTCAGGTTTTAGTTACTAGATCAAACTTTTTGATGAAATACTTATGCATATTGGTCAATTGGAGTTGAAATTTTAGCCTTATTGTCTAAATTAGTGTTTTAGAAACTCTAATTGAGTGGATCAACTAATCATCCAGGTGTATCACCATCATTAGGTAGGATTTTTCTTTCAAGTTTCATTTTCTCTTTTCCCAGTTAGTTCATAGCATAGAGTAGGAAGGTCTTAAGTGATCCAACAAAGGGATCTAGCCCTTATATCTAGAGACTCAATCCACTAATTAGGTCACCCATAACTTAGGATTGTTTCCATGTTTTATCAAAATGTGAAGGCTTAAAACTACCTTCACAAGGGTGAAAGTATGATTGATAATAGTATGGTTCTATATGTTCCTAAGGATATCCTATAGCCAATGGTTTTGGGAAGTGATGTCAGAATTAATTATCCCTCAGTATGGATATTTTACCCATCATCATTTGATAGGTAAATTAATGAAAGTGTGACTTGGTTGTGAGGTGAGCAAGTTGATCCTGGTTGTTCAGTGTGTTATGAAATTCTATCTCAATATCAGTAGTTTACCTTGCTTAGCATGTTCATGGGTAGTGCAAAGTTAGTATTGGGTTGGAACAAATTAAGGGTTTAGTGGTTCCTTCTAATTATTTGCTTGTAGATGTGAAATATTAAATGTATGTAAGTTAAACTCACATTGGTTCAGTTGTGTTAATTTGATGAAGTGTTTATTTGAGTGTGTTTGGATTTTTGCAGAGAAAGCATCACACAAGATTAAAAAAAAAGTAGTGTTTTTATGGTTTTTATTTGAGTGATATTTTGGGAATTACATTGATGGCTTCTCCTTCAACTCTTCCTTTGATTTTGGCTCTTGGTTTGGACTCAACTTACACACTTCCTAATCTTCTTCCTCTCTTGCCTCTTAGCTTGGATAATAGATTGGTATAAATTTTGTAGATCTCTTTGAGTTGTATATGAGGGCACTTTGATTTCCAAAGTGAAACTCTTTGTTTATTTATAGTAGTATACATGCTAGGGTTTGATTTGTTTTAATGATTTAGATGTTTTGTGAATTATTTAGAATAATTTCTAAAGTTTATACATTCATATGTGGTTACAAGATATCTTCATTTCTTGAAATATTTACCATTACATAATATGTTTGCATTGGAAACATTTTTATTAAATAGTAAGACTCTACATGATCAAAACAAACTATACAACTTACTTAAACAATCTCTCTCTCTCTTGTTAAAACTAGAACATTGCATTATTATAAAATAGTAGTGTTATTTTGAAAGGATAACTCAAATCTAGAATAGGCATGTTCTTGAACCCTTGCTTGAAAACATCTTTGTTGCTTAAAATGTCTTTCATTTAGCCTCAAAGTGCCTTAGTTGATAGATTTACATTTCATTGGTTATGTCATTTTATTCAATATTATTGCTTTCATATTTTTTATGCAACCAATAGTATAGTTTTATCCACTTGCTTTATTGTGGTTGGACCTTCTAGAGTAACTTGCATAATTTGTGTGCCTATTCATGTTAGCCCCAACTTGGTTTATAAGTCTATCTATAGCTTGGTGCAAGTTGACAAATTGGATAGCCACTATAGATCTCTTATAGCCCATAGAACCCCTGAGCCTTCTAGCCTCTTAGTGGTTTGCTTTAGCACCCTGCCAAACACTGGTGGTTCCATTTAGATTCTTGGAGATACATTAACAACTTAATGTTATAAATTATTCCTTTTTGAAACAATATATATGAAAGAAAAGTGTTCTTTCTTGAATGGATATATGATTAGATTATTGATTGCATAATTTATTCTTATATATATATATATATATATATATATATATATATATATATATATATATATATATATATATATATATATATATATATATATGGCTCAAGTTTTAATTGATTGTAAGCCTTGAACTCTTTTATATAGCATTGGCTACACCAATTTAAAATATTTGAATGAATTTTAGAATGGCATTGTTGATTATATAAACATTCATGTTTGATATAAATGATGTATAAATAATTGAAAGGAACTTTACGATTGTAAGGTGTTGTAACCTAGATGATAACACTCAAGAATGTTGTACTAAATCTATTTTCTCTTATGCTTTTATAATTGTTGATTGAATGATTAAAAATCTTCAAGTATAGAATTAATTATGTTTACTGATTTTTGAGTACTTGTCTAATTATATAACTTGTATCTTGACTTGAACACATGAGTGACCTAACTGATAACTTAAGGCTACCCTTATCAGTTAAACCTTTCATTTAACTAACCATCCTCAAGCAGGATTGAAACCCACTTAGGAGAGTGAGGCATTTACCTAGGGTTAAAAACCTAGAAATGGTCCTATGAGGTAATAGTGAGTGCCACTTATGATGCTTATGAATTATTAGTGTATGTGTACATTGATATGCCATGAATCCCATAATCCCTATAAACAACAATTAACTTCCCCATAGTGACTTTTGTATGTGTTTACCTCTAGCGAATTGCCTTAGTTTTCCCTCCTTTTGTTTTATTCATGTTAGCATGTAATTCATCAAATGTTTAATTACATTAAAAAGAGGGTCTAACGCGTATCCAAAGTGTACTCTAATAAATGATTCCAAAAAAAATTGGGGGTTGTTTCATAATCATGGTCATCAAATGTGATAATTGGTCTATGTATTTGTATAGTCTTATTTTTTCCAATAATACCATCAAATGGGTGCTCCTCTTTAATATTATAAGAATTAATACGTTAGAATATAATGCATATTATAAGTCATATGCACCATAGGCTTAGTTTTTGTCTCTTATGACACATGATTTGGAAAGGGATCAATTTTTTTTAACTTTGTATTCCCAATAGGCTATGTCCTTGAATCATTTATACATGTACTAATCTCAATAATGTTGTCATATATAAAATATTTTATCAAATGTTGAAAAATAATGCATTTATTTGTTAAATTTACTACGTATCTATGATAGTCATTATATGCATTAATGTCAAATCCCTTATATTTATGCCTACTCATATTAACATCTTTTTGGGATAGGAGATAAATGAGATTGTAGTCAAGTAAAAATTTTAGTATATTATAGGGAGGTTCCATTAATAATGAAAATTATCTCCTTTAAAGAGCTAATAAGACAAATCCATTAGTAGATTATGAAACTACATTAACTATGGTTTTTGCAACATTCTTAGTATCATTTTCTATATATTTGAAATTTGGTTTACTTTACAAATTTGCACTATAATTAGTTAGAGGGTTGGAACCATACTTTAGCTTATTCATAGTAAGGTTCTTAACTTAATATCATTGACCATATGTCATAATTCATCAAATTATTGAGAGTGTTTGAACATAATGGACACATGTAATGGATAAGAAATTTTGCATGAATTTCTTCTAAATCATTATCAACCACTAGATGTGTCATCTTATAAAACACATTCTTGTAATGGAGCACATATTCACTTATAGGCTCATTAGATCCTTGTTTAAGTTTTAAAATTTGAGTATATGACATAATCTCACTAATATTGATTGAATAGTGTGTTAATAATTGATTATCTTAAAGAGTGAAGGCATGGATCAACTAGAAAGGGAGTTCATAGAACTGATTCAAGGCATAGTAATGAAGACTCTATAGAAATAACTTATCATTAGTCACATATTTAAATCATGTTGTATAAAAGGCTCGATATGTTATTTAGGATCACCCTTAATATCATATCATGTAAGCATATGTGACACAAATCATGTAAGTAATGGATAAGTTGAGATCTCAAAGGCCAATGAATTATGTGGTAATGAAAAAGAATCAATGACATGGCCCACTCTAGAAGAACCTTGTTCAAATTATAAAATCTTAATCTAAATATCATAAAACATTTGAAAAAGGATCTAATAATTATGCATAACCAACTAAGTATCAATATATGGTGTTGTATGAGTAGCAACCATAAAAGGTATGAAAATATGTTGCATAGGGGAAGTCATGATAATCTAATAAAAACCTTGTGTTTCCTCCATACCATGGGTGGACATCATGTGTAACCATAGGTGTAGTCATAGGAATAGTTACAAAAATATTAGTAGTTTGAATACCTATTATATATTCAAAACCTAAAAAATTTATATTAGTTTCATTGAATATCTCATGTTATTCCTTAGATGTGATAAATTTATAAATATTTGAATTTTTAACATTTATGATTATTCTTACATCCTTATCTAGATCATGAGGTTACATATAGATTATTTATGGAAAGAACTAAAACTTGTTCAAGGTCATCAAGATGTATTATACCATGATATTAATTATTATGTTCATTGTAATCTTGATAAAATATTTTCAAGTTCATGCATATCATCATTAGCAATATGTTATAATTCTATGTGTTCATGATTAATATTTACATCAATAGATGGAGGAATTTGCATTTCATAATTTTTATTCATTTTAGACATATGTGATTAATCTAAAGAAATATTATTATGCTCAATTTCAATGCCACTTAATCTATCAGTTCACCTTATAGGGATAATATAAATAAACTTCTTAGATGGCATATAATATGCTCATGAAACATCAATATGACTAGAGATAAGTATAGATTTATACATCATATGGGGAGATTGTAAATCATATTTCAGATTTTGAGACGCTAACACAAAAATTATAAACCATAATAAGATATAATTAAACCTTAAAGGAACCCATGTTTTTGTTGTGATCAATGAGAAATATAAGGTTTAAAGGATTGAAACCATAAAATAAAAAAATACAACATATGAAGGGATATTATAAATCATATATAAAAATTAGATGTAAATATATACATTGAAAACCCTAGGATAATGAAAGGAATCCATAAGGGAACTTATGGTTTTGTTGTGTTCAAGACAAGGAATGGGTTCACCAATATGTTTTAAATAATTTAATTTAGTGGTATAAATAAGCTAAAACATTTTGTAGACACTAAAATCTAGTAATTGATATTTTAAAATGTCATTTTTGAATTACCTTCACCCTGTATGACTTGTGCATACATACATGACTATCATTTCACCATTTTATCATATCCTCATGCCTTATAAAAGTATATCTTTCCCAAGGTTTTCTTAGTTAATAAATCCCATAATTTATGTAAAAGCAATTATTTGTCTTAATTAAACATATCCAAAGTATCATATCAATGTTCATGTTTATTAGATACTAACTTTAAACTTAGAACATACCATTTGATGATATCATTTGAGTTTAAAATTTTCATCCTGCACAAAAAAAAATCACATTTAAAATTCAAATCATTCATATGGGTTAGCCCATATTTTTTTCATGTTAGTGGCATGAATAAACACCCAAAGAGTCTCATAAAAATATAAAATGGGTGTAATCCTATTAACCAATATATAAATAACTTATTTATCATACTAAAACACTTACAAATTCAAGAGCACTACCCTATTCTTCCCAATTTGTCAATCAAACACTAAGAGTAGGTCCTTACCAAGTCTAAAGCACTCAAGAGCAAAGCCAAAGTTTTTTAATTTCCAAGTATAAAGAGACATATCACATGATTCATACATTGAGTTTGCACAATTTCACACATTCATTTAATAAGGAGAACTGTGTGATGTTTGACTTCCATCTTTGGAGTAGTGGATAATGTAGACAATGATTAATCATTCAACAGGGAGTGGTTGAGGTCAGCTCAACCCACCATTATTCCTATTTTTTAGGACTATTTATATTATTATAAGTGGATCTAGATTTTCAAATGAATAATACATATTTTTTAAGTAACACATGTAATCAGACCTTAGGATCACACATAGAGCTAAAGGACAAATGGGTGCATTTGCATATATCAAAATAGAGAGGAAAATATACAAATACAGAATAATAAAACATGGAACATAGAATTTGATGGTACCAAATTAAGTTTGATGTTACTATTTGGGTACACACATAAGTCTGGATCTAAATCCAAACAACATGTAGTCTTGTTTTCCATCCTTCCTAGAGCCTACTTTAGTCTTAGTCACACAGACCGTTTAACCACTAATTATTTTATCCATGTTTTGTAATTTATATATATAATAATCTAGAGTTTCAAATCAATCCCAATCATTTACATTCATATTTATATAGTTTTATATCTTGTAATCTGATATCATTTACAAAATTTCTATCTAATCAAGGTTAATTAACCACATTAATCCCAATATAGGTAAAACATATTAGTGAACTCAAATATTTTATTGAGTAATTCTAAACCTCAAGTTTACATTAGGGTTTCTTGTTACAGTTTATGGTTTCACATTTCTATAAATAAAATATAATTTTACATTCTAATTTTTATTGGCTCTTATAAAACAAAATTAATATTTTGGCCCTAGCCTGCTACATACTTGCATGTTTTCATTCTATGCCAACCAATAAAATTATCTCCCTTGTCCCTCTAAGGTAAAGTAATAGATTAATTGATTTGAAAATTAAGCATATTTATATTCCTTTACATGAATATAAAATGTTAAAGTAAAGGCATTGAATGTTCCTTCTTCTTCTTAACTTTTGATGTTGCAGTTATCAATTAATATTTACAAATGGATGGCTATGTTGACATGCCTAATTTAGAACATGATAATAAATTTAATCATGAATTCCAAGACCAAATTAATCATTATGACCTTAATGGGGTATATATTAATCAAATGAAATCCTTATAAAAAAAATTAAATAGAATTCTCCAAAATCCTCAAGAATTGGATAAGATTTTACAATTAATCCTAGCATCCAATGTTACACTTAATGTAAAAAATTATCAATCCTTTACTATTATTACCCAAATTTTATAGGTAATAACCCCACCATGGGTGTTTATATAACTATTATTGCTATTATGTTGACATATACACCCTTGGTTACACATGTCTTGCCCACCTAAGGTGTGGGGAAAAAATAAGGGTTCTCTCATATTTACTTGTTTACTAATCCCAAATAAACCTATGACAATCTTATAGTTACTACACATATTACATCACCAACCTCACCTACTACATGATTCCTTGAGTATATTCATGCAACTCAACAAAATTGTTAAGCATGGGATATACTAAGAGGGGGGGTTAATCAGTATATCATATATCTTATAAAACCTTCCCTTTATCAAATTCCACTTAATCAAACATTCAAGATATGCAATAAAACTCAAACAATAAACATCACACAAGATAGAGAGAGACACCAGATATAACATGGAAACCTAATGTGGGAAAAACCACGAAGAACAATCTCAAGTATATTCATGAAAACAAACCCACAGGAGCACCATACCCATTTGCCGAGTACCAACCCAGCTACAATTCATGAGCACCAACCCACAGGAGCTTTAAACCCCTTTGTCGAGCACCAACCTAGTAACTATTCGTGAGCACCAACCCATAGGATCACCAACCTAACAACAATTCATGAGCACCAACCCACAGGAGCACTAACCCCTTTGTGTATATCACACACCTATCTCTCAATGTTGCTATATCAACAAATGATAGTTCAATACAACATCTCTTTCCTCTCTCTCTCACCTTTGCTCTTCTAAGCTAGATATAACAAATACAAATCATATTCATCTCTCACAATTGCTCTTCTAAGCTAGATATTGCAATATCAAATCAACCTCTATCTTCCATATTACAAATGGCTTCTCAAGCCTTTATTTATAGCTTTCCAAATGACCTTTGGCCTTCCCCCTTTGTGACCTTTCAATCCTCATGGAAAATGGTGCTAATCTTGGATGACCTTCATATTCAAGCCTTTTAAAAGTCATGTGGTTACCCTTCATGATCAAAAACATCCTTCCCACTTTTGTCCTTATCTTTGGTGACTTTTTGTATTCCTCAAAGCGTCCCTTCATGAGAAATTGTGCCCTTACTCTTTTGTCTTCACTTGGTGACTCTTGGAATTCCCCAAGATGACTCTTCATGGGAAAATGCATCCTATCCTTCTTTTGTCTTTACCCCATGGCTCTTCAACTTCTCCATGGGCCCTTCTTTTGTCTCATATGCAACCAAAAATATGTTTGTTAATATTAAATAAATATTAACTCATATTAGCCAAGATATATTTATTACAAACAACATTAAATGAAATGGGGCCGTTATCACCAATAATGCTAAACCTTTGACATCAATGATAATATTTCCAACAATCTCCCCCTTTGTCATTGATGGCAACTTCAATCTTGAAACTGCCACATCCTGTCACCTGCACATACCATCATTTAAAAATATACAGTAACTCCCCCTTATTGTAACAACCTGTACCTATTCCTTGTACCAATTTTTTGCACCTATACCTATACCTACTATTCTCCCCCTTTGACATCAATGGCAAAGGGCCTACCTAGAGCTAACACTTAGCTCCCCCTCACTTGATGTTGAACATCAATGGTAGGAAGTAATAGAAATTACTCCCAACTCCTCTCACTGATATTTGAATGTATCCTTTGATCGTGCCTTGGATAATATATTAGACTATGCTTACAAAACATCCAATATCAACGAACCATGGTTGATCTTCATTTCTTACATGCAAAGTTGTTTGTATCAACATAGAATCTTCAAGTTGTTTCTTCTGCCATGAACATGTCTGAACCTTCTTCCTTTTGAAACTCTGATCCTCCTTGATTGAATCTGCATGACTATCCTTTTTTTTCTTTCTGAAATTGTTAGCTCTTTTTCAACATTCTAATTTCTTATTACCATAATCATTTGAAACACTTTAAAATACTGCATATGCAAGAATCATAATACTAATGCAAAATTTTCTTTAAAAAATATATTCCCTCAAAATATATACAAATTAATCTACCAACTCACCTTCTTGTCATGCAACATAGCCAAGACCTAATAGCATCCACCATGCTTCAATTTTTTTAAAAGTGTCTCCTTGAAGCCTAGAAGAGACACCCCCACACAAAAGGGTCCTAGAAACAAATATCAGGAGATTCCCACATCTCCTCTATTTCTTCCTTGATCTTCTTTTGTTTTTCTTTTAGAATCTGTTTAAGCTTTTCTAACCTTTTTAAATTACTAACCTTATCACTTATGATGTTATTCATCTTCTCAACTTTTGCAACTATCATATCTTGACAAAGCTCATGCTCAAATGTAACAAGAGATTTTGCACAATCCTTCCTTTCTGATTCTTTATCTACTATAGCAAGTAATTCATTTTCACTCTTAAACTCAACCTAATCAACCTTTACTATTTTAGGTCTCCAAACCTGAATTTTTCTTTTCTCATATTTTCTAGGGTCTCTATATCCTTTGACATACCTTGAATATCTCTTTACTTTATTTTGACATAATCTAGCAATATGGCCAACCTCGTGACAACAAAAGCAAACAATATTTCTCATACCTCTTTCTTGAATGTGACTGAGATCTCCCTTTGACTCATTGCTTCTCCTCATAAAATCTCTTGCCCTATGACCAACATGATGACAAACAAAACAATGACCATGAAAAGAATTTGAAAACTTGAAAGCATTGGGCTACCTGATTGGCTTCTTTGATTTGCCTGTAAAACTTGCATCCTTCTTTCCTTGGACTAATATTTCATGATATTTTTCAACCTTGAGTATAAGCTTCTCATGATTATCCTTTAAAGAACCTAACTCAACCTTCAGCTGATTACATTCTTCTTCTTTTGATGTTAAAACTAAAGTTGCAACCTCTAACTGATTCTTAAGATCCTGAATAAATATCTTATTTTCTTTTACTTCTATAGCCAACTTAGAATCCAAGATACACACCTTTTCCTTAAGAGCCTCAACCATAGATTTCAACTCTTGATTCTCCTTCTTTAGCTGCTTGGCCATCTTATGCTTTTCTTTGATCTACCTTCAAGCTGTTAAACCCTTTCTGAAGGAACCTGCTCTGATACCAAATTGTTAAGCACGGGATATACTGAGAGGGGGGTGAGTCAATATATCATATATCTTATAAAACTTTCCCTTTATCAAATTCCACTTAATCAAACATTCAAGATATGCAATAAAACTCAAAAATAAACATCACACAAGATAGAGAGAGACACCATATATAATGTGGAAACCCAATGTGAGAAAAACCACAGAGAACAATCTCAAGTATATTTGTGAGAACAAGCCCAAAGGAGCACCATACCCCTTTGCCAAGTACCAACCCATCTACAATTCATGAGCACCAACCCACAAGAGCTTCAAACCCCTTTGCCGAGCACCAACCTAGCAACTATTCGTGAGCACCAACCCACAAGAGCACCAACACCTTTGTGTATACCACACACTTATCTCTCAATGTTGCTATCTCAACAAATGATAGTTCAATACAACATATCTTTCCTCTCTCTCTCACCTTTGCTCTTCTAAGCTAGATATAACAAATACAAATCATATTCATCTCTCACAATTGCTCTTCTAAGCTAGATATTACAATATCAAATCAACCTCTATCTTCCATATTATAAATGGTATCTCAAGCCTTTATTTATAGCTTTCCAAATGACCTTTGGACTTCCCCCTTCGTGACCCTTCAATCCTCATGGAAAATGGTGCCAATCTTGGATGACCCTTCATATTCAAGCCTTTTAAAAGTCATGTGGTGACCCTTCATGACCAAAAACATCCTTCCCAATTTTGTCTTGATCTTTGGTGACTTTTCATATTCCTCAAAGTGTCCATGAGAAATTGCACCCTTACTCTTTTGTCTTCACTTTGTGAATCTTGGAATTCCCCAAAATGACTCTTCATGGGAAAATGCATCCCATCCTTCTTTTGTCTTTACCCCATGGCTCTTCAACTTCTCCATGGGCCCTTCTTTTGTCTCATATGCAACCAAAAATATATTCGTTAATATTAAATAAATATTAACTCATATTAGCCAAGATATATTTATTACAAACAACATTAAATGCAATGGGGCCTTTATCACCAATAATGCTAAACCTTTGACATCAATGATAATATTTCCAACAAAAATAAGATGTTACAATTAGAGCAAGGTGCCTTTAGAGATAGTCATTTTATGTATTCACATGCTTTGCTTCACAACCCTTTATCCATAGAGATTTCAAATTTACCTTTAACTATTATTTTATTATCTCCTAATATTACATTGTATGTTGGTAAGATGATCCCAACCAATATCTCATATCCTTCCATGTAGATGGTTTGGATTATGCATCTAATGAAAAAATGTTGACCAAGTCATTTCCACACAGTCTTAAGGATTATGAACTACAATGGTTATATGATATCGCATGTCAATTATTAAAATTTAAATCCTTGAAAATATATATTTATAGGAAACTCTCCATCAACATTAGTGAAATTATATCCTATGCTCAAATTTCCAAACTCAAGCAAGGATCCACAGAGCCATTTAGTGATTATGTATTTCAATATAAGACCATGTTATCCAAGATGACAAATAATATGTCCACTATTAAGATTAAAAAAAATCAAACAAATTTTTATTTCACCACTCCATGAGTCTATTGTATTAAATAAATTCAAGTCATTCGATGAGCTATGTCATATAGTTAAAGAATGGCAATTCAATCTCAAGTAGACACTTAGTGCTAAAAATCCCTCAACTTATAAGTTTAAAATACATAAAATTTACAAGGATAAATAAAATTATAATAACAATGAATCCAATATGATATTTAATCCATTATTTTAGCCTATAAACCATACTCTATTATCTTTCCCACCAAAGAGGCAGTTTTTTTAGTTACCTCAAGATCCTCATTTCCTATTGCCCAAGAAATAAGATTCTAATCGCATATCTCTTCCTCCACCAATTTAGGTTTATATGAGATAACAATTACAAAATAGACATGATAATAATGCATATTATGACAATAATCATTGTATTTGACATTATAAAAATACATATTTTGCTCTAAGGCATAATATAAAAGACCTTATTGATAACAATATAAGCGAGAAAAATATACCCATATAAAATTGAAGACCACAAATTGATGAGAATTCAAAGTTAAAAATATTTATTTATCTCCTTATAAATCACTAGGGAAAAACATTATCCCAAGATACTAATTAGTTTCATTTGAAAAATAATGCACATCCTCCTCTTGCTATATATAACCACCCCTTAGATTGTATTATAAATACATTGACAGGGGTTAAAACATGAAGATCTATTATTATATTTGATGATAGTGAGATTTTGGAAGATGATTACCACCTCAAATACATTGTTGTATGAGATTAATTATATTTTAAACTCATTCATAGTGTCATGATAGATAATGGATCAGGAGAGAATATTTGCATAATGACACTTTTACATTCTCTTGGATACACACATGAAGATTTGAAATAAAAAACTAGGATAGTCAAAATATTTTATGGACACCAAAAGAACACTTTGGGATACATTGTGTTACCTCTTAAGGTAGGCCCTACAATACTTTCTATGTCATTCCTAGTCTTATAGAGTACATGGTAGTTGATGTTATTGGGATGTCCTTGGATACATAATCTCTATGTAGTACTATCATTAGTGCATCGATCTTAAGTATATAATTTCAGCATAATTATGATAATTCTAGGTATTCCATATGAGTACCCTATTATTCCATAGGCATTTCCTCTTTAATACCCTACCATCACTGTAATTATTTGTTACACCTATTTAATAGTATTTTTGAGATATAGTTGCTATATCTATTCAAGATCATTCTACAAAGTTAGTTATTACACCTCTCTAGGATTATTTTATTGAGATAGTTATTCCACATACACCAATTATTTGTCCACAATCAGTTATACAACATACTTAGGTTCATTATCACACACCATTCAGAGGAGATTACTAGAATTTCCTAGATGACTAGTAATATAATTCCCACTACATCATAGGGTTAATTAATTTTCATGATAACTAATATTCACTACACATCTTCAAATACAATCAATGAAAGTTTAAATTTTTCCCAAAAAAACACATGTACATGATTATTCATCCATGTGTCGCTCCAATGCAATAGAATAATCTCCTCACTTTATTCTCTACACAAATATTGTGCTCTATGTGCACTCATCTACAAGAAGCTTTCTTATAATCTAGTACATAAGTCTTACACTTGTTCATAGACTTTTACACTCAACTCATAGTTATACACACCTCCCTAGTACTCACTTATAAACTCATTTACCTATATATATAAATCCTACACTTTATCATATCCTTTTTCACTCAAATTGTAGTTCTACACACCTCCCTAGTACTCATTTGTAGACTCACATGCCTACATTTATCCTCACTCTAGCACATCTATGTGTCAGCCTACTTTAACTTCATGGCTTGTTAGGTGGTACTTTATAGCTTTGAATCTTATCAATTGGAACCTTAATCACTACTAACCTAGAATCTCAACCATCATCTAACAAGGAAGATGAAATGACCCAACCATCTTCCTTGTAACTGATATTAGTTTTAACTGCTCTTGTATCATTCATGTTAAATATGTAATAAATGCATCCAGCCTAGAGGTTGATGCCATACATAGTCATAACATAAATAACATGATCCATGTATATATTATTTAACAAATGTAATATAACACATTTTACTAATTTTCCCTATTCTTAATTATTTAATAGAAGTTACATTTCTTGCAAGTAATACTTTTACTCCATTGAATGTGTTTTTATTATTTTGTCTGAATACATCTCTACACATTCACTCTTCACAACCAAACTCAGTTATTCTTTGCACACTTAGTCCTAAGGTGCATGGTGTAGATCATAAAAGCTCTTTTCCTTCCTATGCTTGTAAACACATGAGTACAACTTGAGAAATAAGGTATATCAATCAATTTTAAAACTCTATCAATCAATTATGATTTAGAATATCTAAAAGAATGCCATATCAAAATCAAGATGGTTGATGCCTATAAGCATCTTGAGGTATCCCCAGAGGTTTGAATATTTATTAAAATGCACTAGAGTCATATCACACCACCAATTCAATGATTTGATAATAGAGCTCAACTCAAGGCCTTCTACTACACCTCTACAGTATGCTCAATAGTAGTTTCAAAAGTAAACCCCATTCAAAGTGCATGTCAATCTTTACATCCCTTTATTTGAAGGTAATATATATGATAAATCATTATATGCCTTGATTTAATAACTCAAGGTGTACTTATCAACCAATTAATTCATTGATGCTTAGAAGATCCCCTTCATAGTCTTGCAGATGTCCATTTAGGTTATTCTTTAGTTTTAGACCTTTAGTACATAGCGTGTGCAAGAATGTGTTCAAATAAAATCATGAAAGATTTTTGTTTATATGCTAAGGGAGGATTACTACCATATATGATACTTTGAATATTAATACATAAAGCTCCAATAATTACATTAGGGCAAGGATCAGTCAGTGGAATACTACACCAACATATTCCATGAATACTTTATGTGTCTATGAGAGAACTTGAGTGAACAATATACATTGATAAATTAAATCAATGGACTCTCACTTTCTATCTATATGAATACATATTTCTTAAATTCTAACACTTTGGGTAAATCATATCACAACACTACCAAGATCAAAGCTAAGGTAAAGATGAAGCAGTGTTCCACCTCTTCATCTAATATAGTGTGCAAGGACTAGCCCTCACATAATTCCACATTGTAACCTTATACAAAAAATCAAAACACTTATCACATAGATGAAAAACCTTATAATATTTCACATAAATAAAAGGCTCCTATGCCTACTACTTTAGACAAAGTCAATAATAATTTTGGTGATAAGTGGTGCCATCAACATAGCTCATCCACTCATGATGATTATGAATGTCATGCACAATAATCCTTGATCATAAAATATACATCAAAACCCACACCAATATAAAACATGGATATAGATGACTCTTGTCCAAGTACCAACACCACTATGATTGACATCTATGAGGAGCACGAACATCTCTTCCACACCAAGCTCTGGGTTAAGGGTCAATATCTTCATGTCATCATAAATAGTGGCAGTCATAAGAACATCATTTCACAAACCACAATTCAAAGTCTTAGTATTACCACTACTATGCATCCCAATCCATATTCTCTAGGGTGGTTTCAATAGGATAAAGATATATAGGTCTAGAAATAATACACTTTTTAGTATAAAGTCAAGACTATGGAGGATAATGTGACTTGTGATATCGCACATTTGGAGGTCTATAACATTTCATTAAGGAGACCATATTTTTATGATTGAGAATATAAATACCAATATAAGCCACAATATTGGACTATCCATGTACAAGATCACTTTTATAACCTCTTTGAGTTAGTTCTCACTACCAAAATCGTGTTGGTCTCTACCAAGCAATGTCACAAAATTTTCTCACATGTGTAAAAGTTTATGTTTCTCATTATTCACCCTGACATGCCTGTGTATAATAGAAAACACACTTTGATATCACACACCAATCATATAACATTTCATAAATAGTATATCTAAAATTTACTTGACCAATGTAACTAAGTCTTGATAGAGATTGAATACCTTTCAATGAACTATGCACTAAAGCACCATGTCAATTTGGTTCCTAAATATTATCATCTAATTATCATTATATCAAAAATTAATTTGGTATAATGATGAAATATAGTGCCAAATAAAATATATCCTTAATTAGAGAAAAATCAGATTAACACTTCTCCTTGTAGGATTATGATAGTCCACACCCAAGAAGGATGGGTCCTGGTGATTTTACATAGACTATCACATACTCAACAAAATAATGATGAAGAATTAGTACCCATTATCATACATTGATGAACTTTTGGACCAAATCCAAGGCACATAATACTTAAATATTGACTTGAATTCAATATATCATTAGGTTTTATTTTATCTTAAATATGTATAGAATAAAACATTCAAGACACATGAAGGATTATATGAATGGTTAGTCACACCTTTCAACCTAACCAATATTCCATACACATTCATGTACTTGATGGATGATCTACTCAATCCCTTCTTAAAATCTTTCATCATTGTCTACTTATATGGCATCTTCATCTTCAACAAGACTTGATAGGATCATATAGATCACATCTCAAAAGTTCTAAATGCCTTATGTCAACATAAGTTATAGTTAAACTTAGAAAAGTGTACATTCGATGTTATGCATAATTAGAACTCAGGATACATCATTTTTTAGATGTAAAATCACTAAGAAGGGAGTTGAATCATTGAGGGTAGATATTTCAATTCCATTTCATCCCTTTCAAACTCTTAATCAATTACCACAAGCATTCATGAAGCATATACAACATTCATAGCAATGAATAAGAGAGGTAATGCAAGATCAAGCACATAACACATGACATATGTGGGAAACCCTCTTGGGGTAGAAAACCCACTAGAACCTATAATTGGACTATTATCTTATAATAATAAGAACTAATTTAGACCATCTACAAATGATCAAGGAACTACCATCCCTTATTTTAGTAAGACTTAAATCCCTCAAGGATATACTACACCTATCTAGCTAAATTGCCACAACAACTAGACCTTTATCAAGTTTCACCTTGTAAGGAAGTTACAACCCCTTAGATGCTTAGATACCACAACAAAACCTATGAACATAACATCTCCTTAAACATTTATTTCTTTCCAATCTAATGGAGATACAATGTCTATCATCTCTCTTCAACTCTTCACACCACACATTCCACACTCTGATCTCAATGCATCTAAAATCACCCTTTTGGATCACTCTACACTTCCTTGCTCATCCTCAACCTACAAGAGCACTATTCAGACATCATAAATATGACCAATAGGTTATACACATACTCTTTAATTTTATCTTCTCATCACCCCAATAATTGGGCACACTCACTCTCTTATCTCTTCTTCACTTCAATGAATACTCTCTTAAATCTTGAGCATACTCACTCATTTTGCCTCTTCTCGGATTATTAGGTCTAATGACCTATGTGATCACCTTTATCACCTTGATCAGACAAGCATGTATAATATTATTTTCTCTATTCTAGTAATAATTTAAATGTACCTTCTCCTTCAAAGGTTATCTCCTTGCCTTGGCTCCATATTCACATAAGCCTTCATATTGAGCATATTACTCACAAGTCTAGAAACCAACACATTTAGTTTCACCATTTATAGAGAAATCATGATCAATGCAATATTATTCAAATAATAGTCATGAATTAACATTTAATTCATATATCTCATTGATACATAGCTCAATACCATTCACATGGGTTGACCATAGCACCCATGGGTCACCCTTAAGCAGCTACACCTATCAAATATGCCCTTGTAGCCCTTATAGGTCTCATAGAGACCTATTCACCCATTTAGCACTTCATCAAATAAAATAAAAACAAAAAACCATTTCCAAATTAATTTACCCATTACATATGATCTATATGTCCCCCTTAATTTCCAACAACCAACATAGTACCCTTCTACTTAAGCACGATTTGCTCAAACAACATTTTGTGCACATAGTCACCATGAATGAATAAACAGTCAAATTTTAAACCATTGTTCATAATACATATTATTGTTTAAACCTTAATAATGTACATATATAATCCTCATGTAGTATAAAACATTTCCCAATATCTAATTCATCATGATATATTGAAATAATATCAGAATGAGCTCAAATATCCTTTTCAAGTCACTTGTAGAACATAGTCAAAGTTGAACCATCATAACTTTGATTGGACACACTTTCAAATATTTAAAATTATATTTATAGATGTATATTATAATATTATACAACTTCATTTTTTACTACATGGTCAAATTTTCCATAGATCAAAATTTATGGCTCAAAAACTAGACACTAGTCAATCCTTTATTAAATTCAAATATTTGAATTTAAACAGTCACATTTAAACCTCGAACACCATGTCCTCGTCTCATGTCCTCACATATTTAAATAAAAGATGAACCATTAATTTATTATAAACTTTAACACATAGGTACCACTATCCAAGATTTAAACCTTGAATAATTGACCTCATCTCGTGTAATATTTTAATGATGACTCATCCTGTGTTGTCGATCTCTACAGATCATTCAAGTCCTTATCATGAAATTCTCATCATTTGATCTTACTCAAAACCCCCATGATAATGATACTTGGCACCCTTATTTTCCTTTTAATCACTTATATCATTAACCATCAATCTCTTGTCCTCATCTCACTATTTCTTGAGTCCTTGGAACAATCACGCTCTATTGATCCTTTTGTAAGGAGCTCGATCTTTACCTTCATTAACCAATGAACACTTTAACCTCTTTCACTTGTTGCACACCATATATATTCATTGTATAATTTCTTAGAAGCCTTTATATCTTCATTTGATCTTGATATTTATCTTTGTACAAAATATACTAAGTATGGGGACCATTGAAATACACCTAGAAGGCCAACTTTGCACGGTCATAACTTTTGCCTCGCTCACTCACATGTTCTCAAATTTAGATCATATAACCTCCTCACATAGTATAATCCAATTATATTTCAGTATAATATTTTAACCCTCATATTTTTTATATATAATTACATTAAAATGCTCACTTGGATTTCTTCTGCCATAGAGCCAACTATGTCAATAATTTTCCTGGAAGGCCAACTTTACACATGTATAAATTTTGATGTGCTTTATCACATGATCTAAAATTTATTACAAATAAACTAGGAATAAAAATAAACAAAACCATATGATTATTTTTTCCTTTCACCTTCACACATGTGATATATAACATCATTGAACTACTTACTCAAATCTTTCTTGCCTCATGTAAATTTGGCTAAGTATGGGAAAATACTATCAAACTGCCTAGGATCCCAACTTTACCCTTGCATATATTTTGACACACTTTGTGAATGATCTAAAATTTAGTGAAAATAAACTAGGAATAAAAATAAACAAACCCATATGATAAACTTCTACTAAAATGTCCACACATGCGAGATATGCCACCACCAAAATTCCTACTCAACTTTTCTTACCACTTTGCAAATTTGGCTAAGTATGGGAAAACATTATCAAAATGCCTAAGATCCCAAATTTTCACTTGCATATAATTTTTCACACTTAGTCACATGACATAAGATTTAATTCATAGTAATTAGGTATAAATTTTATCACAACCATATGACAAACTCCCCCTGACTCATCCACAGTGGCAATTATAAAATCATCAAATTGCCTACTCAGATTTTTTGCCACTAGACCCAAAATGTCTAGATGAATAAAATTATCAACTAGATGAAAAACACTCACTTTCATACTCATTATAGGCATTATTTACACCTCATAGGGTTTTTAAAACTTATCCATACCAACAATATCATCCATCAAATGCCTCATATAGTCAAACACTAAAGAGCCATGCAAGAATGTTGAGGCTCATTGAAGCACACTTTTTCATTATCATTATAGAACACATGACACCTCATCAACATCCTTGGTCACCTTGGAGACATCATTTAAAAAGCTCCAATAATCTCTCCCTTTGTCATTGATGTCAAATACTAATATAAATCTTATGCTTGGACTCTATCTCTATCTTCAGGTTCTTTATCCTCCTTTGACACAATGACAAAGTGGGCTAAACTTTTGATCCTATAGACCTATAAAAATAATGACCAATAAAAATAAGAGACCATCTTTGAGAGATGATATATACTCCCCTTAACATTTATAAAACCTCTTTTCACCTTGAGCTTGTTAAACATGCTCCATGACTACACTCTTTTGATCATATAAAGCTTCTATGAAGACAAAATATTCATGAACAACAAAAACTATATGAACTTACCTTGAAAACATTAAGAGGGACTCCCCATAAGTCGCCTAAGCTTAGGCACATTTTCTTTGAACATCTTTAGACCATTTCCAATAATGATGAATCAATACAATTTCCTCCATACCTTCTCTCTTAGATTCAACTACACAGTCCTCTAATCCTAAGACCTGACCAATTACAAAGCCACCCCTTTATTTATGTATGAGGATTCAATACAATGTCAAAGCACCTAACTTGTTTTGATGAATTCATCATCTTAACCTTCTTGAGTTAACATTTGTATCAGACATCACCTTATCTTCAACATGACTAAAGCATCACACATATGCTCCCCCTCACATCATGCATAGTTCCTCAAGCCACTCAAGCTATCTGAGTTATCTCCCCCTAACTCTATGGCATACACAACTTTTCATTTACAAAATTGATAGACCTTCTTCATGATATCAAATATAAGATGACATATTCTCCTCATCCTCCATATCAATCTTGTCTTTAGTCATTCAACATTTGATCAATCAACTTAAGCAATAGAAATTGACAAGTTCTTACCTTCAGGATCAAAAACCTTGAACACACCTTGAGCACACATAAATGAGATCAACATACCTTTCTTAGTAATGAAAAATATTGATGCTTCATCATCCTTAATTAGACACCTAAAAACTTCCATTCCCTATTTTAAAAACCATGCACACATAACTTCATCAGACAAATATCTGAACTTCTTGGACCCAAGAGACCTTCAAGAATCTCTTTGTTATGAAACACAACCAAGTCCTAACTAGCATCCACCATGCTTCCTTTTTTTTTAAAGTGTCTTCTTGAAGCTTAGAGAGAGACACCCCTTTTGACATGGTGAGACTAAAAGTCCCAAAACTCTGGAGACTACCATATCTCTATTCCTTTCTCTAACTTATAGTCTAGCTTGAGTTTGAAAGGGTGCTTGACTTCATTATTTTCTTCATATTTATCAATTAAAAAAAAAAACCTAAACTCTTGTCTTCCCTTCATATCTATCATGGAAAACAAACCATCTTGGTCTCAATCTGATCTCTCCTAATAGACTTAGGTTTCCAAACCCATGTGTGACCTCTTCCTTGCACACTAGGAGCTCCATACACCTTGTTTTGATTTGATAACTCACTCATCCTATTCTTGCAGTATCTAGCAATGTAACCAACTTTATTTCAGCTATAACAAATAATATCATTCAACATACCTTTTGACTGATCCAAGTTATTACTTATGCATGACCAATTTTTCATTTTTTATTTATTACTTAGCTCTATGACCACACCTAATGCATATATAAAAATGACCATGGAATAAACTATCATACCTTGAAGCATTTGGTTTTATAATATACCTTTTTACATTAATTTCAATTTTTTTAATCTTCTTGACACACTCATTCTTATCATGCTTCTTTTCCAACTTATCCAACTTGAATACAATTAGCTCATGCTCACTCTTCAATGACTCCATCTCAATCTTTAACAGAGTGTAATCATCTTCTCTTTCTTTCATATTTGCACTTGTATTCCTTAACTGATCCTCAAGAATACTGATCTTCTCTTCATCCTCTTTGGCCTTTTTGGCCATGTATTTTAATCCATATGATTTTACTTTAATATAATTGATATATTCTTGATAATTCTTCTCATCTCTCTCGAACTTGCTTTAAAAACTTCCCTCAAGAGAACTAACTTGTGTTTTAAGACCTTTGATCATATTCCTCAATTTATGATTCCTCTTCTTTTATTCCTCTAGATCACCAAGTGCACTCATGAGCTCAACTTCTAGATCAACTTATTCTTCTTTGATATCTTATTTTATACTTTTATGGAAAGTTTCTCTATCAAACATGATGTCCTTTTCTTTTGAAAATTTTTCCTCTTTTGAACTCAAACTTGTCTTTGTATCTTATAGCTGAAACTTAAGATTTTTGATAACTTTCTCATCCTCTTTTGCATCTTTCTTGAAAGTAAATATCTACTCTTTAGGTGCCTTTATCATATCCTTCCAATATTTATTCTCTTTATTTAATTGCTTATCCATATTTTTACCTAATTATAATCTCCTTTAAGCTGTTAAGCTTCCTCCAAAGGACCCACTTTGATACCAATTATTAGAGGTATAATCATTGAGAGGGAGGCATGAATCAGTGAGGATAGATTTTTCAATTCAATTTTATCCCTTTCAAAATATTAATCAATTACAACAAGTATTCATGAAGCATACACATCATTCATAGCAATGAAAAAGAGAGACAATGCAAGATCAAGAACATAACACATGACATATGTGGGAAACCCTCTTGAGGGAGAAAACCCACTAGAAACTATAATTAGAATACTATCCTATAATAAAAATAACCAATTTAGACCATATACAAATAATCAAATAACTACCATCCCTTATTTTAGTGAGACTAAAATCCCATAAGGAAATACTACACCTGTCTAGCTGAGCTAATAAAATAACTAGACCTTTAGCAAGTTTCACCTTACAAGGAGGCTACAACCCCCTTAGATGTTGAGCTACAACAACAACACCTATGAACAAAACATCTCTTTGAACACTGATTTCTTACCAATCTAATGGAGATACAATGTATATCATCTCTCTTCAACTCCACACACCACATAGTCTACACTTTGATCTCAATGTATCCAAAATCACCCTTTTGGATAACTCTACACTTCCTCACTCATACTCAACCTATAGGATCACTATTCAGACATCAAAAATATGACCTAAAAGTCATAAACATAGTCTTTAATATTATATACTCATCACCCCAAATTCTAGGCACACTTATTCTCTTCTCTCTTCTTTGTTTCAATGAATACTCTCTCAAACAGCCTCTTGAGTATACTCACTCATTCTGCCTCTTCTAGGATTATTAGGTCCAATGACCTATGTGATCACCTTCATCATCTTGGTCAGATAAGCATGTTTGATCATCTTCACTCTCTATTTTCCCTCACTAACCTATACCTTCTCTTTTAAAGTTTCTCTCCTTCACTTAGCTCCACATTCACCCAAGCCTTCATATTGAGCATCTTACTCACAAGTCTAGAAACCAACACATTTGGTTTCACCATTTATAGATCAATCATGATCATCACCATCTTGGTTAACCAATAGGTATGCCTTAACCCTTAATTCATCTATCTCTTTTATACATAGCTTAATACCATTCACATATATTAGCCATAGCACTCATGGGTCACCCTTAAGCAGCTACACCTATCAAATAGGTCCTTATAGCCCTTATAGGTCTCATGGAGACCTATTCAACCATTTATCACCTCATCAAAAAAAATAACACATAACCACTTCCATATTCATGTAACCATTCCATATGATCTATAGGTCCCCTTTAAGTTCCAAAAACCAACATAGTACCCTTCTACATAAGCAGAATTTGCTCAAACAACATTTTATGCACATGGTCACCATAAATGAATACATAATCAACTTATAAGCCTTTGTTCATATTAAATATGATTGTTTAAACATTTATAGTGTGTATATATATATATATATATATATATATATATATATATATATATATATATATATATCATCCTCATGGAACCTAAAATATTCCCCAATATCTAATTCATCATGAGATATTGAAACAACATCAGAATGAGCTCAAATATCCTTCTCAGGTCACTTTTAAAACATAGTCAACTTTGGACCATAATAACTTTGACTATAAAAACTTTAAGATCTTAAAAATTATATTTATATATGTAAATTATAATAATATATAACTTCATTTTTTACTATGTGGTCGAATTCTACATAAATTAAAAGTTATGGCTAAAAAACTAGACACAGGTCAATCCTTTGTTAAATTCAAATATTTGAATTTAAACAGTCACAATTAAACCTCAAACACCATGTCCTCATCTCATGTCCTCATAAATTTATATCAAACATGCACCATATATCTCTTCTAAACTTTAACACATAGGCACCACCGTCCAAATGTTAAACATCGAATAGTTGACCTCATCTCATGCAAGCTTGCAATGTTGACTCATCATGCATCATCGATCTCTGTGGATCAATTAGGTCCTTATCATGCAATGCTCACCATTAAATATTATTTAAAACCCCATGATCATGACACTTGGAAACCTTGTGTGCCTTTTGAATACTTATACTATTAACCATTTAACACTTATCCTCATCTCGTTGCTTCTTGAGTCCTTAGAACAAACACTCTCTATTGATCCTTTTGTAAGGAGCTCGATCTTTACCTTCATTAACCAACAAACACTTTAAACTCATTAAATTGTTGCACACTATATATATTCATTATATAATTTACTATGAGACATTATATCTTCATTTTATCTTGATCTTTATCTTTGTGTAGAATAGACTAAGTATGGGGACCATTGAAATACGCTTGAAAGGCCAACTTTGCATAGTCATAACTTTTGCCTTGCTCACTCGCATGTTCTCAAATTTTGACCATATTACCTCCTCACATAAGATAATATAACCATGTGTCAATATAATCCTATAACCCTCATACATGTGAGATATAATGACATTAAAATGCTCATTCATATTTCTTTTACCACAAAGCCAATTATGTCAAGAATTTGCCTGGAAGGCCAACTTTGCACATGTATAACTTTTGATGCACTTCATCCCATGATCTAAAATTTATAAAAAATCAAATAGGAGTTAAATAAAAAAACAATATGATCATTTTATCCTTACACCTTCACATGTGTCAGATATGACAACATCAAACTACTTACTCAACTCTTTCTTGCCTCATGCAAATTTGGCTAAGTATGGGAAAATATTGTCAAATTGCCTAGGAGCCCAAATTTACACTTGCATATCTTTTAATGTGATTTAACACATGATATAAAATTTAGTGAAAATAAACTAGGCATAATACTAAACAAACCCATATGATCACATTCTATTGAAACATTCACACGTGCAAGATATGCCACCATCAAAATGCCTACTCAGCGTTTCTTATCACTTTGCAAATTTGGCTAAGTATGGGAAAACATTGTCAAAATGTCTGAGAGCCCAACTTTACACTTGCATATATTTGTATCACTTAGTTAAATGACCTAATATTTGGTTCATATTAACTAGGTATAAATTTGATCACAACCATATGACCAACTCCCTCTGACTCATCCACATGTGATAATTATAACACCATCAAACTTTCTACTCATATTTTATGCCAGTAGACCCAAAATGTCTAGATGAAGACAATGATCCACCAGATGAAAACCACTCACTTCTATACTCATTATAAGCTCACTTAACACCTCTTAGGGTTTTTACAACTTTTCCATACCAATAATATCATCCATAAAATACCTCACTTAGTCAAACATTGAATAACCATGTAGGAACATTGATGCTTATTAAAGCACACTTTGTCATTGTCATTATACCATACATGACACCTCATAAACATCCTTAGTCACCTTGGATACATCATTGAAAAACCTATAACATCATTTACTACATATGAATCCATGTAGATCTAGAAAAGATTAAAGTGATCCAAGATTGGCTTACTCTATGTAATTTCACATAATTGAGGAGTTTTCTTAGACTTGTTAAGTTCTACAACAGGTTCATCCTTGGTTTTTTACACATATATTAGGATATCAACTAGATAACACATGAAAAATCTAATTTCAATTGGACTCATGTGCAATATCATGCATTTGAGGCACTCAATCAACACCTCTATGTAGTGCATGTTCTCACAATGCTTGACATTACACGTTCCTTTGAAATTCACATTGATGTATCTGACTATGTATTTGGTGTAGTGTTCATGCAACATGGACATATAATCATATACCATTAAAATACATTTAGTGACATGGTGAAAATGTAATCCACTTATGATAAAGACATATATGTTATCATTCAAGCAATAGAGAAATGACACCACTACATTTTAGGGAGGGAGATCATTATTAATTCAAATCACAAGCCATTTTAGTTCCTATAGATACAAAGTAAGATGGATAATGTATGGAACATTAAATGGATGAATTTCCTATAATGGTTAAATATCATGATCAAGCACAAGAAATAGAAGGACAAAAATGCAGTAGACTACCTTAGCCAACCACTAGTTCATGCACTCATCATGGTGTTAGACATGCATAGCCACAACTTCATAGACTGGGTATCCCTCTACTTAGTTGATCAAGACTTTATATCAGATTAAATAATCCTAATGCAAGGTAAAAAAAATTCAATATTTATACTTATCTAATGAACTTATCTATAAGCTCAAACATCTCTATGTTTTAGATTAAGGTAAAAACAGGTTTTGAAGGGACCCCGAAACCCTGCACAACAAGGAGAAAGATAAACCATACAGCATGACCAGGTTTTATAAAATAACCTATTAACAGTAAAGTACCAAAACCAAGTTTTACAGGGACCTGTTACCAACAAATTTGATCAAATAAAAATGTTGTCAAAACACTGATCAATGTTATTAGTGGTGTACTTCACCAATGACTCATCTGGGGGCACACTATGCCAATACCTAGAGACACTTTAATGTGAAAAATACTCTAGTCACATTACAATCACACTTATAATATATGCACATGTGCACAGATGTAGAATTCCAAATCAAGTCTTGTATTCCTTGTTGCATTGTCAAGCCCAAAAATAGGAGGCTAAGAATTTGCACATCTCTATTAGTTCCATTTAGACTATGGGAATCTATCAAAAATGATTTCATGATTGGGTTTCCTATGACAAGATGCCAACATGATGTTATGATAATTTTAGTGGATAGGTTTTCTAATATGTATATCATGGTCACTTGAAATAAATACATTGATGTAGTTGACATTATGCAAGCCTTATTTAACCATGTTTGGGTTCATTTTGGGCTTCCAACATCCATCATCTCTAATCAGGATCCACTTTTTGTAAGTCACTTTTGTCAAATATTATGGGACTTGATGGCTATTTAGATGGATAAGTCGATGGGTTATCATCCACAGAAAGATGGTCAAACTAAATTAGTCAAGCACACACTTTTTCATCTTCTTTTAATGTAACACTACACACATGCTCTCATTTGGGATGAAAAATATCTTGTATATTAAACATTCCTACAATAGATACATACATAAATATATGGGTCACGGTCCATTCCAGACATGTCTTGCATTTTAACCTTTGACACCCATAGACATATCCTACCATGTACCAATTGGAACTAAATCACAAACATAAGAATGAGAATTGGATAAAATTGATAATTTTATGCAACACATCCAGTACGTTCATCAATAAGTTCATTATATTCTCTGTTGCACATAAGAAAAGTATAAGTAGTGCCATGATGCACATCACACACCTCATGCATTTTAAATTTTCAATAGAGTTTGGTTACACCTTCATAAGGAACACTTCAAAATATATGCATAGAAAGATAAATCCTCTGCATTATGGTCCTTACACCATTTTATGTGTAGCTATTGAGAACACCGTCATCCTTAATTTATCTTCATACTTAGGCATGTCCTTAGTCTTCAACATGGAAATTCTCAAGCCTTACACTCTACCACATATTGAGCCATCTGTGACACACCATATTTCTAATTTAGATCCCAAACACTTGTACCCTATATAAAAGGAGTAGATCATTGAAGTGATAAACACATGCACCTATCATGGCACACATAAATTTTTTTGAGTGGTCAAGGTTGGAAAATATGTTGATCAAGCCAAGTGGTACACTTCCTAGTAACTTTGGTTGCAATTTCGTTAGTTGTACACCAATTTAATGGAGACCATTGCTCTTCAAAAAATGGTGAATGATATGGGTGAATATATAGCACAACATAATAATCACCACACTTAATTATATAAACATATATTTCACCTCCTACACACTCTTGTGTACTCCTCAACATGAAGCTTGCTTACACTCTTGTGCATAAGTCTTGCACTTGATCTTAGACATTCACACTCAACTCATAGTTATGTGCACCTCCTTATTACTTAATAATAGACTTATGTGCCTACATGCATAATTTTTTCACTTGACTGCATCCTTTTGCACTCAAATCATAATTATATGCACCTTCTTGGTACTCAATCATAGACTCATATGCTTATGTCTATCCTCACTCCAACATATTAAAATGTCACCCTACTCTAACTACATGTCTTATCAAGTGGTACTTTCCAGTCAAAAATCTTATCAATTAGACTATTAATCACCACCATCATGTAAGCCCAATCATCCTCTAATAAGGATTATGAAATGAATTGATAGTAGTTGTAATTAATCTTGCATTATTCATGTTAAATATGTAACATATGCATTTTTCCTATAGGTCAATATCATACACATTCATATCACAAATAACATGCTTTGTGTATATATTCAATAACACATGCATTATAA